>JAPYZR010004709.1:0-11836 GCA_030522945.1 Trichopria nigra | reverse complement strand
TCCGCTGTAAATAAACCTGTTGCAGGACAATACCACGAGAGCTTTACCGTTTCAGGTCTCGGGCGCGCCATGGGACTCGAAGGAAAAAAAAACGGAAAAAAAAAAAAAAAAAAAAGACACACACAAAAGAAAAGAAAAGCTCCCTTTTAACCGGTGGAATCTGCTGCGTGTTTGGCGCACTCCAGGGACCGCGACCGGTATAAATCGTCCTCGACGCGAATTTGCGCAATAACGAGCTAACGTGCATAAATCATGTCACCTCTCGGTTATTCCTGAAAGCAACCGGCTATGGAATTGAAGTTTTCCCGCGGTTACTTGCCTAAGAACTTTTTTTTCACCGCGAGTAATTCCGGACGCTAACGAGTTGGCGTCCGGCGCACCCAACTTATTTTAAAAATACTTGTTTTAAATACAGAAGTTGCTGATTCGCGGTAAATCGAGTTTAAAAACGTTCAGGCCGCTGCGACGCGTTTAGGAATGCAAATGTCCTTCTATAATTGTTTGAGTAATGGCACTTGGCGAAAATGAAGTAAACGACTTTCTGTGAGTAAATTTTATAAAACTGTTTATTATTTCGAAGATTTATCAATCAGTTATCCGCTGGTGTGAGATTTTGAAAAAGTCTTCATTCAATTTTTTACGTATCGGAAGAATTCCTAAAAGTAATGAATTTAATCTGATGGAAGAAATCGTTGAAAATATATCTCAGTAATCGTCGAATTCACGAGAAACAGTTGGAAACGCTTCCGAATTTCCGAGAATTCGTTAAATTATAAAATTTTCAAATTTCCAGAAATCGTGGAATTTCCTAGTATTCTTAAAATTTTCGAGAACTCCAAGGAATCGTCGAAAATCAAAATATACTCGACGAAATTCCTAGAAAACGTCGAATTTTCGAAAAACCGAAAAATTTACTAAGAAACACCGTTGAATTTCCAAGATATTCGAAGAATATTACCAAAAACATATAACACTTACGTATTACAAAAAATATTACAAAAACATGTAACAATTACGTAACAATAATGTAACAGTTTCGTTACAAGTAACCATTATGTAGCTGTTACATAACTGTTACTATCAGTGTTTGCAGGGAATGTAAAATATGAAATTGTCCAATTTTTATGTAATTGTCGAATTTCCGAATTTGCAACAAATCATAAAACTTTAGAGACGTCAAGTTTCCAGAGAATCAATAAATTTAAATAACATTAACGAATTTCCAATCATTCGACGTTTAAATAATTGTGGAAATCACAAGAGACGTTCGCCTTTCCAAGACACCGTTGAATTTCCAATAAATCGTTGAATTTCCAATTTTAAGAAATCTTCGAATTTCCATCAAATCACGGAAAAATCAAGTTTCCAAAAAATCGTTGAATTTAAGTAAAATAATTGAATTCAGAAGAAATTGTCAAAATAATAAGAATCCTTTAAAAATTACCCATAAAACATCAAATTTTCAACAAAATTTATAACAATCAAATCTATAAAATCGTCGCAAAGTGAAATAACTTTTTAATTTCTCAATTTATCAATAAAATTATGGAATGAACAATATAATGAAAAATTACCAAGTTTTTAAAAGTAATTTAAAGAAAAAATCACAATATAGAAGGTTTTACAAAAATGCATATGATATTCGTGTCTTTTTCCAAAATTAAGAATAAATTACAAATTTTAAAAAGTACTTTTTTTATATAATTGACGTATTTTTTTTTTTTTTTTTTTTTTTTTAATCAAATAAGAAACATGTTTAAAATTTTAATTCTCATTTCGGACTTGTTTTTTTAAATATTTTTTTTTATTCAATTTCAAAAAATCTTTTTTGAATCCGACGATGCCTTGGAAATTCGCATGATTTTATATACTAATGGAAAAAAGTCTTTAAAATAGTACAAACGTAACCAAAACCCACGACGACTAATTTTTTTTAATTATACGCCGTATTCAAACTGCTGGTCGACCCGTACTGTCGCAATTATCAAAGTTGTAATTTCAATCTTTCGAACGCACACACCCCATGCCCGAGAATATTTCTGATTTTCACGTATTTGTCGCGTGGTGGTGTTTTCCTTTTATTACCACCATTTACCCTCTTTTTTTCGTAATCGAAACGTCATGTCTTGTGGCAATAAGGCCATAATGGAGCAGCGGCACGGAATGTGCGGTAAATGCACAATCTGCTAGCTCCATCTGCACACAACACGTGTCCGTTGCACGATTTCTCTGGACTGGTTTAAACAACATATCGATAGCTACTCGAGGGGTGTACTGCACGTCGATGGGTCCGGAAAGTGAAATGGAATATCTGCGACCGATTAAAAAATAGACCGACGCGGATGATACACCTAGTTAACGGGACTCGACGTCCGATAGATTTTATCTTCTGGAAAATTATACGTCAGATTCGAACCGCACGTTACCAGATACGAAATTAATAGTTCTGGCTATATATAAACACATTGCGAATACGAGGTTTGCGTACGATCGTCCTGAAATACCAATGAAAACGCAATAATCCGTCATACGTGACGTTCTCTATATTGTTATTGTTAGAAATTTGTTTTATTTTCCAGCGAATGAAATCCAGTTCAATTACATACAGTTTTAAACAATTTAAAAAGTCATTGAACACCTCGTAGACTTTGTTCAATTAGATACAAACGGGTTTAACGTGTTATAAACATTTCCAAACTTTACAGATTCATAGTAAAAACGTACATTGAATTCAAATATATTTCGACCCTCCTTATTTAAAAAACGTATTGAATATTATGAAATGTAGTTTAAATGCTTTCAATGTTTTTAAAACGCATTTATACGTATTGTGTAACTTTTTTGAACGACTTTTAAACGTCTTTTAAACGTGTTCTATTTCGACGTTTTTGAATATTTTCAATATCTTCAAAATATTCTCAAATGTCTTTGAAAAGTTGTTATGCGTCTTTTAAACGTATTTTAAGCGTCTTTCGAAATTTTTAAAAGTCTTCAAAGATAATATTAATAGCGTATACGTAATTTTCAAACATATTTCGGTGTAACCTACATTATCAACAACGTATGAAATGTTGTGAAATGCATTTTCAAAGTTTCCAACGACTTTTTAACGTTTTCGACGTCTATTTAAAAAATTTTTTAACGTCTTAAATATTTTCAATATCTCCTAAACATTTTTAATGTCTCATTAATTATTTTTAACCATCTTTTAAAATGCAATCAATGACTTTTCCATGACTTATAAACATCTTTTAAACATCTCTTTAACGTCTTTTTAACGTTTTCGAAAACTTTTAGCTTTTTCAAAGTGTATCATTAATTTCTTAACTTCTTTTAAAAGTTTTCTATTAGAATGGGCACGAAATAAAAACATGTCGATGCACGTAACGTCTTTAAATAACGTGTTTTTAACAATTTATAACTTCTTAACATTTATAATATCTTATAATTGTTTAACATCTTTCAAATATGTATAAATAAAGAGATTTTCAATATCTTTAAAATATTCGTAAATATCTTTTAAAAGTTGTTAAAAGTCTTTTAAACGCCTTTTTAACGATTTTCAAACATAATATTAACGTATACGTAATTTAAACATATTACGGTGCATTTTATCTTTAAAAAAAAAAACATATAAAATGTTATGAAACGTATTTGAATGTTTCAAACCACGTTTTAACGTTTTAAAAGGCTTTCAAACCGTTTTAAAATCTTTTCAACATTTTAAGGATATTTTAATCGTTTTAACGTCTTAAAAGTTTATTAAATATCTTTTCAACGTCGTTTAAACGTCTTTCAAATGTTGTTTTTTTAAGTTTCTCAAACATAATATTAACGTGGCACGTAAATTAAACGTTATCAAATGTATTTTAAATGTTTCTAACGATTTTTTAACGTTTTCACATTTTCAACGTTTTTTATACGTCTTTAAATATGTTAAAACGTTTGGAAAACGTCTACAAACATGTTAAATGAATTTGAAACGTGTTTTCAATGCCCGCGGAGAGTTTAAACCTTATTCAAACGTTTTGAAATGCATTTGTTGTTGAAGAATGTCATAGGATTCCTATAGGAAGCACAATTTACTCGTGGTAAAGTATAAACTCTCAATAAGGCTTCGCAAAATACAAGTTTCAAATTTTTATTCTCCATATGACGAAAAGTAGTACAAACTGCTTCAATCTCTGAAATGAATGCAGAAAATCATGAAAAATAATAATTAGAGAAATGAGAAGAACTAAAATCAACTCAAAAATGCTGAAAGTACCTTACACAATATCGTTACAATTTATCTGCTTTACGTAATTTTCGTCAAATTCACCCTCATTATTTTACGACAAAAATGTTTTCCGTCATGGAACATGTATTATGGTTTTTGTTTTTTACGACAAAACATAAAGTTGATAAAGCAGGCATAAACAACATCCATTTCCTGCGGTGGTTCAATTAATCCTGCGCGGTGGCCGCGATGCGAGTAAATGTTTCGAAAATAATAACAGACTGCGCCGGAGAGATAAATCGGCTTTTAAGGATTTTCCGTCCCACTTTCGGGGGAAAATTGATCGTTCCATTATTCCGCGAGCACTTCCGCCTGTCGATCAATGCAGCCGAGCCCTGCACCGACTGCCATGCCGAACGGAAAAGTGCTAGCTACCCCCGTCTTTTTACTCGCACGATTCAGACAATCCGGCTTTTTGCGCGGTCCCTTTTCCGCCACTCTCATTTTTGCGGCTACTGATTTCCCATCTTCGCGATTTGCATATCCGCCGATCGCCGACCGCCAGCTTCTGGCCATAGGAAAACACGGTAACGCTCCCAACCCGATTCTTTTTTGTTCTCGACGGAAAAACGGAAAACTTCTGGAAAATTACGTATTCGAAAGTTAGGATACCTATATATGTATATAAGTCCGATTTGTACGTTGGTGAAAGTAAAATTAAGAAATTATTGATTTCAACAGATTTTAAATAAAAACTGATGAAATTGCCAAGAAAGTGCTTGAACGTTTTAAACGTCATTTTTGTTAAGAAAATCCATTAAAGTCAGAAATAGAAATGCCGCCGACGACGACACCCATTCGAAAGTAAAATGCATGAAATGTGCGAATCGTGATTCGACTTTAAACTTTCCGCGGTGATTTCTCACCGGCGATGAATGCAAAACTGAACTCAAATACAATTGTTGCAGATGGGAAATACCACATGCTACCTACCGGGGAGCTCCTCGTGTTTTCTGTAACTCCCAAAGACGCACATGCCAGTTATCGCTGTCGGACCGTTCATCACGTGACTGGGGATACTGTCGTCAGCTCCAACTATGCTCGTTTCGTCGTTACCGGTGAGTCAATCGCAATTTATACTTTTTGCAATGATCAATATAACATTATTTAATATAGCAGGTATATCACAATATCTCTGTAATATTTCATATATATATCATAGAAAGCTTACATGTCCACTGTGATGTTACTGTGATATATCTGTGATATTAAATGCCATGTGGGAGATATGTGAATTTTTTTTTTAATTTACATAAAAATAAAAACCTATTTGCATATGACACATATTACAGATTACACCAATAACGTACTCAGTTTTTATTGTCTGTAGTTTAACGTTTAAGCATATTTAGATTTCCAATTATCAAACTAATCAGTTCATTTCAACATTTAAACAATACAACATTTATTTATAATTAATCGATAATAATGGTTCGAAACGTTGAATATAAGATATATACAAGCATTTATAAGAGCAATTTGTTTAGCTTATATTTAACGTCTTTTAAACGTTCTCTGAATGTTTAATATTAATAATTTAAACATCATAGTCGTAATAAACATCTTATAAACGGCTTTTAAACTTCTTTAAAACGTCTTATAAACGTATTTCGAACGAGATTTAAACGTATTCTTAACACCTTTTTAACATATTACTAACATCTTTTAAATATACTCTGAAAGTCATTTAGACGATTATAAATGCCATATAAACGTTTCACAAACGTATTTTCAATTACTCTTTAACGTATTTTTAACTTCTTATAGACTTATTAGTAATTATATAGACTTCATTTGAACGTTCTCTGAATGTCGTTTCGACGTAATATAAACGTCACTTGAACGTTTTTTACACAACTTTTAAAAGTCTATTAAACGCAGGTTTATTTTTTGAAACATATTTTTTACCTTCTTTTAAACCGATTTTAAACGCTTTTCAATATATACTGTAAACGCCTTATAAAAGCCTCTCACATGTCTTATAAACGCCTTTTAAACGACTTTTAACGATTTGCAGAATGAATTTTCTACTTTTTTTAAACGTATTTTCAAAGTCTTTGAAACTTATCGTAATTCGCGTGTCATTTAAACATTATATAAACGTTTTTTACACATCCTGCATGAAAACTGTTTACCGTCTCATAAACGTAATTTAAACGTCATTTAAATGTCATTTAAACATCTTTTAAACGTATATTTAACGACTTTTGAACGAATTTTAACGACTTTTAAACGTATTCTTAATGGTTTAAAAAGTTTTTTAAACTTTGTTTAGCCATATTATAAATGAATTGTAGTCGTCATATAAACGTCCTTAAGACGTATTATAACCATCTTTTAAACGAATCTATTACTGAACGTAACCCAAAACAAAGCAAATAAAAGTAATCAAAATAAAACAAAGTCATTTCCATCATTATTATAATGTACTTTTTTAATATCTTTGGAAAATAGACTTTAGTCGTTCGCTATACTTGGGAATTGAATTCGTGCCATAAATTCCAAATTCAACTCCGTACAATTGATGAAACTGAACAAAGTTGTCTCGGAAACATTCTCCGAAGCTCTAGAAAGGGAGTCAAAGGTAAACGACGCAGAATTCATTCGCTCAAAAGTGGCGTACAGTTCTGTAAAACTAACATTTAATGTCACTATTTGCAGGATGTAACTCCCGTATAAAGCGGGACAATCCTTTATGACTAATTGCGCGATGCAATGCGGAGTGTTGATTAAACTTGCTCGGTGCAGAAACTATACGCGCCTGCTCGTTCAATAGGTCCGGACATATTTCGTGCGCCCGGCTTGTCGTTTCAGCTGCATATATGTATAAAATGTATATATATATTCACGGTATGCCCGCAGTGTGTTACTCGTATTTCTCGGGTACCATGTCTATATACATATATATACATGGCACAGACCTGAACACGGATGTATTAATATCTGCACACGCATTCACGCCCGGTAGTTCGCGCACTCGAAACCAAACATTTGCGGAACCATCTCGAAAACCAGTAAAACGGATGTGCCACTACATGCATGTCATAATTTCATTAGTTAATTGCCATTTCAGTATGCAATCACCACTTACATGTCTGACGTCAAAGTAGAATTGTTGTCTCTGCCGGCTTTGGGCGCAATGTACCCGAATACGCCGATAACTGTTATTGCACTACTGTGCCAGCAAGACCACGCCTGAAGTCGTTCGAACATATTTTCTTGGATGAAATTGAAAAAAATACATATATGTATAGAATTTTTCACATTTTAAAAAGGACATACGCATTATGTACTCACGTGTTGACGAGACTTCAGTCATTTAACATTTTTTGGAGATAAAGGAAAAGAAGACATTCTTTAAGGTATGAAAACGGCTGTAAATAGAACGACATTCGGGGAAAAAAAATAAAAATTGTAGATAAATATCAAAAATAGATGAAAATATCGTCATACCATTAAATGCATTGAAACTGGCATAAATCAATAAAAATGATTTATGAAATAATTGGTAAAAATAAAGGAATACCTGTATTATTGAAGCAATGAAACGTTAAACAGTAATAATGCGATGCGACTCTAATAAAATAATGATAAGAATCATAACCGCATTTTGGTGCAAATGGAATTTGTGAAAATAGAACAAATTGGTAAAAAGAAGCAAGGAAGAAGAAGATGAGAAAAACAACCAAACAAATACTGGATAAAATTAGTATTAAAAGTTGATATTAAATAATCGTCGATATTTAAACCAATAAACGATATTTAAACCAATTTTTAACGTCAATTAAACGTTCTTAACTTCTTTTAAACGTCTCTTAGATAGAAAAACGTTTAAAAGACGTTCAAAGAAATTTTAAAAGAATGTTTAAGTGACGTTAAAAATCGATACAAGACATTCGAAATATGTATATAAGATGTTTATATTACTATACTAAGGGACGTTTAAAAAACGTTAGAAAAGTTTGAATTACATTAAACATACATATGTATTCCTCGTCACGGATTGTCCTAGGTATATTCTGATGGGTCTACCCCGTAAACATATTGACGGCAATAATTACGTAGTGACAACAAAGAGAGGTCATTTTCGAGAATGTAAATACGAGTGTCCAATTGGTTCTGCTTGTGTACGGTGGGATGGTCGCATATATACTCAATATTCCAAATTTGCAAGCTCACAATTCTCGGTAAACGCGTAATGGAGGGAAACGAGTTATTTGTCTAAAATTCGCAGGATTGCTACGGACGTTCTTCACATTTCCCCGTCCTGCAACAAAGATTTATTTCCAAATAGGCATTCGCGATGGAAAAGGGGAAAAAAACAAAGGGAACTCTAAGCGAACTCTATTGTGGCAAAGGCCTTTGCCTTCGAAAGCCTCTTTCGACGAGTCGCAGTGTTGGTGCGCGACCTTCCATGTATAGAGGTACATAAATATATACATACGAAGTTCGCGCACCGATACGTGCACGAATGCACGAGTCTCTACACCATGAAGATATAGAAACGAGTATAGTTGTTCTCGATAAGATTGCGGTGCAGCCAGCGTACGGATTGGAGCCCCCAATGGCTGCATTGTTTCTTGTCGACGGTGCGCGCGGCAGTTTCGCCGCATCACGGCTGACAGGATTGCACTTTGCGATCGTTTCGCTGAGACTTGGATGCATCCGAGCGTCCCCGAGGACCTAGGGGGGGTAAAGTCCGTCGGCAATTTTTAAGTACCGAGGGTTGAGAACAATCGAGAGTGGAAAATTGTTGTCGAGTTCCGGCCAGGAGTAATTAGACTAATTTTGAGAATACTGCGCGTTTACAGGTTTTTGGCAATGACAGAGTTGCATTGTACGTAATCGTGATGGTAGTTACAAATAGTTTAGCGCTTGTCATCATGTCGAAAATCGACGAAATAATGGTCTGATGAATGTTTGGAGTCGTTTGAAATTTGTGTCAAGTGCTGGACTACTACTTCCACATGGTACGTCCAAAAATATACATACATAAACCACGTGACCGCGTATATATTATATTGTTACGGGCGGAATCTAATATAAGGCCTCGAACTAATTAAAAAAATAAAATAATTATAAAAACGTCGTTAAGCCAGAAATGTTTAAATTAATAGGTCAATTCGTCGGCAGTATAATAACACTTTTCAGCGTTTCCCGCCGTCCGGCCCGCGCGCCGTCTTCAGAAAACTGCGTCGGACAGGCATTATCGACTTTTCACTTAATTCGATCGAGAGAAAAAAAAATGCAACGGAAGTGACGGCGAACGCAACATATTCGTGTTCGCGTATATACCACCTAAAATGAAAATTAATTTTCCAGCGTATCGGACGATTTTTTTATTTCAAAGCTCGTTCGAGGCAAAAATGTCGCCTTAATACTGCCGTCATTAATATTAATTATGGCCCTATTACGGTAACCCATTAACGGTAATAAATCGTGCACGCGGGTTCAGAAAGCGAAGTTCTTTTTGATGTGCGCCCCGATGGACGAAGCCGTGGGCAAGGGGGGGACCAGAAGGAGAGAAAGGAGCAAAAAAGAATGGAAAAGTCGACTCTTGGCTAGTCGTACTTTCGCTGCATGTTGCGCCGGCAGACACACACACACTTATATATAGCTATATAGAAAAAGCTCCGGAAAGGGTTCCTACGGGCATACGAAAAAAAATTGTAAAAGAAGCAGCAGCTAAGACCTGATCGACCGACTGATGCAACGGGAGAACTACTAGGGTCATGGGAAGGGGAGGACCTCGAGGCTGGAAGAAAATGATAACGCCCGATAAAAACAACAAGACTCTGATGAAGCCGGAACAGACTCCAACATTCTTCCGAAATCATCCTTCTTCTTCAATACACGGAGAGGAGTGAGTTAATTGATGTGCTTTAAACGGCAACTGCAAGGGGTGTCTTGATTACGTGCGTTCACGCTATTATATTTATACATCTTCAATTGTAATTTCTGACAATTGCCTCCCAGACAGCAGAACCTCCAGAAAGTCCTCATAATGTGGTCCTAATTCTGATATATTTAAGATTTGCTAATATGATGTTAGAATGTGATCAAAAAGAAATCGGTTTAGAGATCTTCGATGAGTCGTGATCATAAAGAGATCTTAAAGAGGACTTTACGATATTACCAAAATGACATCTTTAAGTGGGCCATCGGACCTATTTATGATATATTTCTGATATCATTTCGAGCTTTCTTAACAAGTCAGAAAAATGTTCCGATACCTTTACGACTTCTTTGAGTGGTCTTCTTGCTGACTGGGCTCGCTATTTGTCAGTTTTGTCAATTGTTGTCAAAGTTTTTCGTCAATTACTGGCATTGCATTGTCCCATGACGTGAACTGATCAATTATCTTACCGGCACTCCAAGAATGTAAATATTTGGTCACGCTCGGAAGCAGATTCCATTACTAAGTCATATTACTAAGCGCCGAGCGCCGTTAATACACATTTCCGACAATAAGCCTGAGCGCGGAGCAACAAGGAAATTGAATCGAAATCGAATTGAACAAATGGTGGTCGTGACCACCGACTTGGCGCAATCCTATCGAGAGGTCTATTTGCATAATTGCATACAGAAGACGACAGTCAGACCGAGTGCGGCGACCGCGCGCCTGGCACTTTAACTTCCGAAAACGAATCTCGCATAAAATGCGATCTCGGTCGAACGAGAGCCCATTTAATATCTTGCCAAACAGTAATTTGCACGGAAAAGCGAACTTTTTTCAGCATTTCTTTCTTTTTTGGGCCCAATATACCGCTCGAGTCGCCCCTGACTGACGAAACGTTACGCGCGATTTCCATTTCAAAGCCCCGACATTGCAAATGAACGAAGATCAGCCTTGACTGTTATAACTAGCAAAGTTACAAACAATTGCGAATGCAAATGTCGAATTTGCAACTCTCGGGTTTCTCGAGGATCTTTAAAACCCATTTATGATATTAAATGGGATTAATAAACCTTTAAAAGGGTAACTCGATGGGCTTTCGAACCATTATGCTCCGCGAGCTCTTATTGTTAATTTCTGCGAAAGTTCAATGGAAATGTAGAAGCTTTCCGTATAAATAATAACAGTTAATAAATGCCGTATTTTCATTCGTTGGAAAATTTGTTAAGACCGGTGGAGCAAGAGTGTTAATAATGCGTAATCCTATTTTGACCTACTCTCTATAGAATTATGTTGACTTCAAAACTTATCGCCATTCAAAATGGCGTTTCTAAATATTGCAGTTGCAGTAAATGTGATAATGAGTCAGACAATTTACAATTTCTAATTGACACATACACACATACACGCACACATATATGTATATAAACATATATAAATTAAAAATTATTCACTGAAAAAAAATTTTGTTATTTTCAAGTAAATATTTCCTTCTTTTTATAGTAAATCTTACTTAATTCAAGAAAATCTTTTCTTCATTCAAGTAAATATTTACTTGAAAATTTTTTTTTTTTTTTTTTTTTTTTTTTTTTTTTTTTTTTTTTTTTTTTTTTTTTTTTTTTTTTTTTTTTTTTTTCTTTTTTTTTTTTTTTTTTTTTTCT
>JAPYZR010004708.1:0-13437 GCA_030522945.1 Trichopria nigra | reverse complement strand
TTTTCCAATTATCTCATGAACAAAACGTCCTAACAACATGATTTTTTTTTAAACACGCAGTTCGATGCGCCCAAAGCTGTGGTTGATGACAGAATTGTTGGTAGGGTTGGCGGCCGAAGGCCGCAGGGGCGAAGCCCCTAGTTAATAATATCAAACTTTTTAACGTTCGTGGTACGGGACTCGTGCTTTGTTTTTCGAAAAGTTTCGATCTTATAATAGCTTTTAATTGTAAGTTTATTATATTGTTTCTGTCCTTTAAAATGAATACAAATATTACTCCATACAGTGCATATTCTGATTGTGTTCTGATGGAATTTATTATATTATTATTATTATTAGTTTATTTTACCATATTTAATCCGCATTTTGAAATTGTAAATATTTAAGGTCGATTAGTAAAGATATGTGTCACAAATGTGAATTATTATTTTTAAAGGATACATAAATACGTAGACAATATTTTGCTCTAAATTATGAAAAAAGAATAATTTCACTAGTGAAAGTTGAAAGTTTCATGAATTTGCCCACAAAACTTTACATACTATGTGGATTCAAATTCTTAGGGAGTTCTTTATAAATATGAAGGTGCGTATACATGCTAATTTTGATAGACATCTTATTTTATTTTATTGGGAATTTCAGCGATCGTACAAGTAATGAAGGCTGGTTTTGTCATATTAAACGCATTGGGCGTTACGTGTTCGTCTTCATTACTGACGAGGTAATTAGGAAAACTTGTCCATTATCTCTGCTAAGTGCTAGCTCTATTAACCGTGTAATTTATCGCGATCGCCCTAGAAATCTCCATTTGATGGTTGAATATTGGTGTAAAATTGATCCGGAATAATTGTGCCAATGTCCTTGACGGGCTGCCATTAGGCCACATCGTGTGCTTTTTTAGTTTATTATAAAATGGGAGATTTCCAGTTATCGTCATTACCATAACACAACATCATGTAAAATTGGAATTCTATAGCATAGTGTAATTTCTTTTTGAAAATTTTCACTATTCAAATGATTCAGATTAATGCGAGTCGAGTGCCAATGCTTCGAATTCGATAAATAAAAGCGTAATGTTTATTAGACTATAATGGTAATTTCAGTGAATCAAAGTTTGTTTCCTGAAAATTACAAACAAACTATTGAGTGCCGAATGTCAAGAATTAAATTTCATGATGAAAGTCGACGTTACCGTATACCTAGTGTTTGCCGGCGTCTTATCAGAGTCGCCTTTGAAATAGAATCTCCTTAGTTCGCCTTATTAAAGATTTGACGCCTCCGATATTTGAAACCAAATCGCTCGCGTTTCCTCGGTATCCATCGAACTACAAATATACGGCGACTAATTTCAAACCAAGGGGTCCCTTGTCTGGTGTCTTCGACTTGTCCCGAACGTTGGGTCTAGAGGCAGGTGGACCTTTTGCTCTTTGTCACATAGAAGATAAGCGGAGACACTTTCGACACTCGTCGACGAAAGTTTGGCTCTTTTACGAACTTGCCGAGAATCCTTATTTCTCGTACTCGTCCGCACCCACTTCCACTCGCGTTCGGTATCCCTCGCCAGCAGATCTTCTGTTCGTGATTCTCTCCCAGTTCAAACAATAGCTGGCAGAAACTTAGGCAGCGAGTTACTGTACAAGCTCGTCTCGCACGCGAGTCAACAAGAATCGACCAGACAATGAAACTTCAACGAAACGAAAGAAGCGAGATAAAACGCTGAAACTGGAGCACCCGGTGTTTGAAATCGAAGAGATGAAGTGACTTATAAAGAAGAGATCTTCATGTAACTAGATATTAGGAAAAAAGCATTTCGAGCCACCACTTTGCCACCTTTTACAATAAAAAGTCTATTTTCCACGCGAAATAAATAAGGTAGTAGTTTTTTGTCGTTCTGGATGGGTGCTTATAACTTTAGACTTTTGAAGGTCTCAGTATATCCATTTTCTAATAAAAAAAAAACTAATTAACGTCAATAACATTGATGGTGCTGTCAATAACAGTGAAATTCAATATTTGATGATGTTGTTGTTTGTTTCCTTCTTCTTCATTATTGTTGAGATGTTATCAAATTAAAAACTTCATTGAAGATTTATGGAAAATACTTTCAAAACTTCATAAATAAAATGTGTAAAAATAAAAAATATCTTATCAGATGAATGATTTTGCATACATTTTTATAGATTTCATCGATTTTCTACTTATCAATTTAAAAAAAGCTCCTTTACGATGAAAATGACGTTTCGCCATATTAAAAAGTCATCCGAGGAAATTGAATTGAAAATCTAATTTAATACATTTTAGCGCAGAAATTTTTAATAAAGTCTGCGTTCTGCAATTCGATTACCAATTTACAAAATCCTATAAACGTGCAGAAACTGAAATCGGCACACTTTGACCTCTATTATATTATGTATCTCGAATTGGTATAAAGATGATCGAATCTCACGAGTGTGGAAGCGACGTGACGATTTATTTCACAATCGTGTCGGCGCACTCCCTCGTTCGTTGGCTCGTTCGCCAGTAATATAGAAATTCAGTTTGGTCGTCAGCATAAAGAAAGCGAGAAAGAGTAGAGAATGGATACGAACCTGCTGTTCAATAAGCCGATTACCTTTCACGCACACAGATATCGCTTATTGACTTACTGCATGAAGACTCGGCATAGACAATGGCCTCAACGGGGCTTCCACTTCTAATAATCTTTGGGTGCGGGTTTATCGATTGCAAATTTGGCATAATTTCCAATATAGTTTCTTGATTGTTTATCATGTTAATGATTCAAGTAGTATTGCTTCTAGTGGCTTGCATCTTCGAATTAACTCTGTAAAAATAATAAGTAATATCAAAAAATGTATGTTTTACATTGTTATAGTTCTCTGTATTATTTTGGGATGTAACATGAAAATTTCGATATTGGCCGAAATTGATTAAACACCCAATACATTTTTAATTCCTAAGAGTCAGACATTTGCCAGTAGTGTCATGTCTCTTAGTGTATTCGTGACTTTGTTACTTCTACGTGCCCGATGTTACATTAAGGCATTATGCCTCGTGAAATCCAAATACTTAGGGCAATATGAATTGCTGCGTGACGCGACCTGGCGCTTGTCACGCGAAATCCTACGAGTCATTCAAACTCGTCGGAGTCGTTGGATTGCCGTGCTCGAAAGTAAAAGCACCATGAAATTGTCGGTCGTTTCTACTCCGCATTCCCTCCTTCGCACTCAATTTCTAAAGGTTGATTTCCATGCGCTGCAAAAACAAGCATCCGTCCAAAGAGCGGATGCTTTTGCTGAAGTGCGATAACGATAAAAATAAACATTTATCATCAAGCGGCGAGTTTCAAGAAACAATAATATTACGGAAACTATGTCTATATTATAAAAAAATATAACTTCGGATCAGATATACATACATATATATATACCCAATGGTTCGAATCGTCTTTATGCTTGATGGTCAGTATATGCTTATGGGATTTGGATCAAATATGGGTGTATACGTTGGATATGTATTTTACGTCCCTTTTATGCCATTATTATCAAATGGCTGAAAAGTGGTCCATTTTACGTCCATTGTCGTATGGACGAAACGTGAAGGAAACATCTACGTCCATTGGACGTTCAGAGCTATTTCTGTAATTATGATGATAAAAGGAATTATATACCAAGCTCATAACAAATTTTAACAAACTCATAAACTACACAAACGTTTCTTTTATTTGAACCAACTCGTCGAAAAGCGGAAAGTTAAGGTTTTTCCGAAGCGAAGTAATTATACTCGCTTTAGTGCTGCATTTTTGCTTGAGGTATCGCCCCGATTTTCGCTTCCTCGACACTTCAGTGCCTTCGTTCTGTTCGAATCGATATTCAGTTCCGTCCGACTCTCTTGTCCGGAATTACTTCAGCTGGGTTTGAAAAAAAAAACACATACTGCCGAGTTGATAAAAAAGGCCTTGGGGTGGTTTCACACATCGCGAATCGTCGCACACGACTTTCGTCGTACGGGTCCTTTTTTCTACGTAGTGGATTTTACACGGTGTACAGTACGGAATATACACTCGACGCTGGAACGCGGGACTCTTTGATATCATCCCCGTCCTCCGAAAGCCTCTTGGGGTACCATTGTTGTCGGGCGTTTCAATATTTCTCCCGACAAATAGCGTACCACCATGCCACTTTATTCTTACAGTTTGCACTTTTCTTCGTGTAATGTCGATATGTGTAGTCACGAGAATGGTTATTGTACGCCATCGATGCAATATCGATAACTTTCTTTGTCCTTCGTTCTTACAGACACGTACTATGACGTGGGCACCTCTTTACGTCCTTTTATCGTGCCTGAAATAATAAAGTTGAAGAAGAAACACGTCTAATAAACGTTGAAGCATTAATCACGATTGCCATTGCTACCAAAACATTCGCCACTTTATCTGGCGATTCCCATTGTATGACTCGCACAGAATCAAAGTTTTCGAAAAGCTCTGAAGTTATCTAATCATGACCATATTAATAATGAAACATACCTAATCTAATATTTTCTTGGATTTCCTTGGAATTGAAGAACGTGAAGTATAATTCAGTGATAGATGTATCCATATTGTACAGTCAACAAAATTTAATTAGGATTCTAAAAATGATAATTTTTAAAGGACGAAAAATGTTATAATTTTATCAAACTACTCTCTAAATCAAAGTTTACTAATTATTATTCAAATTCTGCTGTTTGGAAGAACTAAAAGTGCAATGATAAATTACTATACATATGTACGTACATTGGACGTCCGTATATGTACCCACTTTATACTTCTGCATATGTACGCACATTGGACGTCCTATATTATTCGTCCCGGCACGTATGGACGTATGATGGACGTAATATGTATACGTCAATTGGACGTTCGGTGTTGACTGGGATATTATACACCAAGGGGTAGAAGCGGGACGTTTCTCGAGTACGATAGTGGTAATTGCACACTCCCTCTCCTCGTGTACTAAATATGGATTATGGAGAGGAGAATATCGAAAATAAACGTATGTATATATATGTATACATAAATGACTGGTTATCCTGTAATGTGCAATAAAGTATATTAGCAGATGGCGCTTTAGTGTCAATTTAAAATGCGCATACATGTAATATATTAGCTATAATATAATTATATTATAAATTGTAAGATATAAATTCACATATAAGCCACATGGTGACATCCATTTTCGCCGTAAATATATGGATTTAAATAGATTTATAAAATTTCATTTTTATATATATTTTATATTACATTTTAAAATTTATGAAATATTTAATTAAAAATTCGTAGGTAGGCAATCTAAGGGTGGAATGTCCTACTTATATCTCAAATTGAAAATATGTAATAAAATTTTTATGTAATAAGACGTTTTCATACAGATCCACTTTCCAACAATATTTAAATGCTAATTTATAATGAATGCAATCAGTAGTATCGTTGTATTAGAAGAATATCAAACAGTACCCACCATGTAGAGAACTAAATTCAGTAGCGTATTATAGGTTTAAGCGCTTATCGCGTATTGCATTTAACTCAATTGTTGCTCTGGGCGACTAGCTACAAAAGAAAAGTAGAGCGTACGATAAGCATCTTTAATGAGATTTTTTCTGCGTGCATGTATAATTTATTACATAATTTACATTTTTTTAAATGTTACTCAAATTTAATGAAATTTGGATACCTTACAAAAATATTTTTTATTAATGTGTTAATTTTATTGTTTTTTTTTTTTTTTTTTTTTAATGTTATATACAAAATATATTAATTTTTTTTATATGTTGACAAAGCAATGAATATGAAACGTCATTATAGTTTTCAAAAACCTAAAGGATTTTCGACTGATTTTCATCAGGAGAGGAGACCATACGTGGTACACAATTATTTTGTGCTCTGACACTTTTGTCGGGTAGTACAATGGCGGAATTGTAATGCCATCCCTTCATTTTCTCGCTCAAGCGCGGTGAATCAAGCCCGTCAAAGGGATCAGAGGAAAGCAAGGGGATGAACAACGTCATCATTGATTGCTTTCACGCCTTTCGTTCGGGGCGTTAATATCGGTCGTTGTAGGGTTTGCTTAATTTTCTGCTTCTCTCTCTTATGATTAAAAACAAAAGCAATTAACATTTTTCGAAATATCAATCATGAACGTAATTGCGTCGCTTCAAAAAATCACTGTACAATACGTAGTTAATGGCGCAGAAGATATTTGATAATAATTTGATGATAATTACTGGAAAGCATATATCTTTGAAATGCTGCGTATGACATAGAAAATTATTCACTAATGGGAAAAAAGAGGATTGCGAAGGCTTGCGAAATTGTGTAAATTCGAAATCACCGAAGACACACACGTGGTAGACGTTTATGAATCGCTGTATAAAATGTAATCAAATTTGCAAGCCCAGGTGTCCCACGTCGCCGATGATAGTGTCCAGGTCGTGTGCTCCGTGTCTTTTTATCAATTCTTACGGAACACGTCGTGAAACTGCTCAATGTCACCGATAACGGTATGCAGATAGTGCCCCTCGTAATCTTTAATCATTTATTATAGAACACGTTCTACAGGTGTTCAATGACCCAGACGGCAGTATCCAAGTATGGTATAGTTCGGGTGCCTATACATTATAACACTTCATTGTTTTTATCCATCACGTGCGTTGCGTAAAAATCATCTTTAAAATACATATAGAATGCTGTAAATTTTAATCAATAAGAAATTAATGGAGATTCGTTTAGTAATTCAAATGAGTCAAAATTCTAAAATATATAGTACAATAATATTAATAATTACATAAGATAACTAAATATTAATCGGATAATTTAAGTAATAGTTATTCGCATATTTACTTAGAAATATGTCATTGCTAATCAGGTAGGATTTCAACTATTTCTAATCAATGGGCGAACTTTCGAAATGAATTGTGTGAAATAATGAATTATAACAAAGTACACAAACAAGTTTTATCGTAATACTATTATATGTTTTTAAATGCTGAGATTCAGTACCAATAAATTTAGGAACATTTGATTAAATAATGCCTTTTCAAATTACGTGTGGAATGTTTTTAATAAAGACTTTTATTTACAATAATATTTTATGCACAATATTTTGGAAAAGAGACTGACAAATATTTACAAAATGTTTTTAAAAGTATTATGGAAATATTGAAAGCTACAAAAAATGTTATTAATTAAAATGTACAGGCGTTTGAAATATTCACGAAAATATTTTCAAAGTATTTTTTTTTTTAATAAACATACAAAATTCTCCAATAACATAATAATATAAAATAATAAAATCCATGAGAATTGCAAACAATCATATTGCGAAAGCATTTTTAAAACGATGGAAGTCCTTTATGTACAATGTATATTTTCATTAAAATATTCGTTAATCTTTGACGTATAGTTTGAAGACATTGCCGTAGTAATACCATTACGGAAGCCCCTCTGCCCCGAACTTTTTCCCCTTACTTTATCGAGAATGAACTGAAAGAATTAGGCAACAGTATTGTTTTCTCTTTTGGACACTGTCACTATCCCCTGATAAAAACCGGAATGTATACGAGGGGTATACAGGCATCAAAATCACACTTTAAATGTCATTTAAGTGTACGTTAACTGTAGCATAAGTGTGATTTAGACCCTTCGTACATCCCTCGAATATTGTGTATAAATATAGATAAATAATGATTATTTGTTTTGAAACTTTGTTTAACCATATTAATTACTAGTATATATTTAATTACTATTAAATAATTAATATACACAATTATGATTTCAATAATTAATAACAATAAAATATAACCATGCAAGTATATTATTACTTATACATTTGTCCTTTGTATTTATTATGAATATATATTATAAAAGATAGTTATTATGTTATTTCATTGATACAATTATTAATGATGAATAAATACAAATAATTAATCCTTAATTAATAGTTCAGAATTATTTTATTTATCGGTAATTATATAATATATTAAAGAATTTGTAATATATTATGACTTATGGATTTTTGCAAAATTGAGAATAACGAATAACTTCTTGTTTTGTTTCAGGTACGTAACATTCAAATTAAAAGCGACATATATATACAAAGGGAGGTAAGTCTGACCTAAATAAACCTTATTCTACTAAGGAGAACATACACACATCTGCTAATACACAACACGCGACACGTCCTAAACTATCTTTTTTTCTGATGTATGGAAAAAGGGGCAGTTAGCGGTAGTTGCTAATCACATTGATATTCAAGCAGGATTAAGTGGAAAGTTTATCGGCTGGGTAGAGAGCGGCTCATTGTGAAAAGATGCTGATGTAGCTAATGAGCGAGTTCTTAATATTCAACTCCGCACTTTCGACTATTATCACGTAATTTTTACACCCGTTTAGTTCCAAGTCGTTATCATTCGAGCATTAACCCAGGTCAGGCATAAAACAATGTGATATGTGTGTATACATATACGTTCTCTCGTTATTAATTGAACTTTACGTTTAGAGAAGTATATTCGACACTAATCTGAAGAAATTTTTTTCAATATTTATGTCTAATATTGGTTGATAGAATAAATTATTGTTAGATTTCCGACTTTTCTGATGTAACCTTCATTACAGAAGTATACCTTACAAAATCCACTGCTTTTCACGACGGAAAACTTTCTATTGGATACTTCATAATAACTACTCTATTATTTAAATTTAAATTAAAGAGTTAGATCTTTCGCGCGAAATGGTTTCAGCGCACTCTTATAAACTCATAATAACTTCGTTATGAGAATGTTTCTTTTTATATCTCAAAATGTAAAATTGCTTTGACCGTGTTATTGAGAATAAACGCAACAAAATGCAAAAAGATGTTTTTTTTTTTAATTTTGACCTTGAAAATGAGTTTGTCGCCAATTTTCATAACGATATTGGTGATCAGCGCATCAAATTTCATGAGTTCGTATATAGGTAGTAATATAACAAAATTGGAGCAATGTCGGGCTTTCGGAAGTTCACCCTAAAAAACATTAATCTGATGTTACAAAAGAGTAATATATTTTCTTGTTTTCCTTTTATTATTACATTAAGTTATAATTTTAGTTTATTTAAATTTAATTCTTCGTTCATTTTCTGATAACGTATCAATTAGTCAAATTTGTATTCATCCGTTTAATCGCCACCTCATGTAATACATTTTACTGACCATTTTTACTATCAGCATTTTTTTGAAAATGTCGTTATAAAGTTAACATTAAAACTACGTAATTATAAGACATATTACATGTTAATTTATATTAGTAAATTGTTGTGAAAATTCTTTTCAATTTTCACAGAAAAGGTTGAACTAAAAATATCAACTCTGAAATTCCTTTTTCAACATTTAAGACTTGTAAATGTGGCGACGCATTTTTTATTGGGCAATTTCAGATTTACCATTTTGAATTCTGAATGATGAACACAGGCAGAAAAAAGTATTGTTAGACTTACTATGCTACAGTAGACATAAACATTCGCCTAGTTGACACAATCATTTTTATGCTTCACAAACTAACTGTTGAATGTTTTCAATAAATTAAAAAAGAAATTAAAAAAAAAAAAATTGTTGATAAAAATTACAAAATGTTTACGAAAAGTATTATCATTTTCTTCTCTACTGACTATTTACAGGCCTAATTTAAAACTGTTTGAAATAGACCGATATTTCTAAATTCAAATTGGAAAATCGTGATTTTTAAGAATAAGAAAATAAGGGGAGCCCCCCCCCCCCCCCGACATTAACATTAAATTGTTGAAAAATTTCGGCCTAACTTGTTTCAAATAAACATTCGACGGTTATTGCGATCATGGATTCGAAATGGCACAAAAAAAGATGGGGTAGGAGTGAAGATAATTGGACAAAAAGTAAAATTGACTTATTATATATGTCCAGTAAGAAAATAATTCACTGAACTTTAATAAAGTAATTTACTGTAATGGCCGCCGGCAGGTGCTAATTCATTGGCTTCAGGTATATAACGTTAGAGTTTGGTGGCGTGTACTTACGAAATTCATTATATATTTCTGAGAAATCGGATAACAAGACGGCATGACGAGTTTGAGTATGATTGGTTGACATTCAATTGCGAAAGCCGAACAATCTTTTACTCGTAGGAAGTAAATGGGACTTTCATCCAGAGACATTAAATGGGAACAAAAGGTAATTTTTTTCCTCTTCCCCCACATATCAAAAACTCGTGCACTTTCGTTGTAAGTAAAAGAAACGTCTCTCCTGATAAGAGCTTAAGTTACGGTCGGAAAAGCGACCGATAGAGACGGAAAATAGAGAAGACGAAACGCGAAAAGAAAGTAAAAGGAAGAAAAATACGCGAGCGAGAGGATAAGTCGGGGTGCTAAAACTGAAATTACGGCCGTCTAAGTGGCTCGGTCCTCACCGTTTTCCGACGACTTCGAGCTACGCGACTCGCTTGTATAATGTAGCGCCGTGACGTATGCGTTCCAGGAGCATCAGGGGGTATGAGTTACGAGGGCAACGGGCCCGGAGGCAACGTTTCAAACCAGAAAAAATGCGAGCGGCGCGTGAAATACGAAAGTAAACCCAGATGCTACCACGCCTTTATTTTTCTTCTATTTTTCCTAGTTTCCCCTCCACCGTTACGATTCTCGCCCTGAATTCGAACAGTGGCCGGAATATACTTCTCAAGGGTGTTGAATTATTTTACGCAAACTAATTGTTTGATTTTCGTGCAAAATTTTTTTTTTTTCTATGTAATATGTATGAAATGAATGGAGTTTTTTTCAAAATTTCAAAGTCACCTAAACGCGCCCTGTTTGACAGTACGGATATCAGTTATAAGCATGAAAAATCAGTCAAATGCCTTCTTCATGACAATTCTGCCAGCGAATTGTCGTAGAAATTTAAAACGCACAGACACAGAAAATGAACAAACTTTTGTATACAGGGTGTCCAAGATTTGACATGTAATATTGCCTAGCAAAACCCAAAATGGCGGATGATCAGACGAAAATGTCAAATTCCTTTTTTTGACCCTTTAGTATAGTTTATTTAATAAGGCATATTTATTCATTTTAATAAGACGTATTAGACCTAGGTAATGTAAAATAAGGGACATAGTATTTCTTTCTTTAAGAAGATAATTAATTTTTAATGGTTAATTAAAAAACTTTAATTAATTACATTTCCAATGTACTAAAAATGTAATTCAAACCACGACTATTTTAGGCTCTGCCAGTTCCTTTCTCCTTATTAATTTGAAAGAGTAAATTATTTTCATTTTTATTGACGTTAAGGAAGAAACGGAAATTTTATTTTGCAAGTTTGTCACAAAAGTTTTCTTTACTTATTACGCTTCACTTGAATTACAAAACGTATATTTTACGCTTCTCCTAATACTACATAATTCTATTTATAAATATTGATTTTTCATAAGTTTGAGGTAAGCTTACTTTATTTTTAAATACCTTTTAATGTTAATCTTATTTCAATCTTGATGGGTCTTGAAAATCCAATATTGAATTATACTTCGACCCATACCAGAGGTTGGAATAGAAGTATTGAATTTGGTCATCCGAAAAAAGAAAATGACACCCACTCTTTTCATGAAATGTCGACGTTTCAGACTCTACTGAGTCCAAAAATGCAATATAAAATTTTCCGGGATCTTGTACGTACGTGAAAATAGGTATCAAAAATGCGTTCGGTGAAAAGTTGTATTTTGGCTCAACTTAGAACTGATTAGATTTTGGGATATATCCATGCAAAAATGGTGGGGGAAAGATCCAAAAACAAAATTTAGAATTTAGAAAAACTTGCATATCTCTCTCATTTCAATGCCGAATAAATTGGACAAGCATTCAAAGTTCGCGGAAAGGGATACCGCATACAATACAATGTTGTTTTTAATTGACCGTTTACAAGTTGACGTGCGTTGCTCACGAACGAATCAACAGAAATGTTTTCACAAATTGTTTTTGGATATTGTATTATCTGGATATGGAACCTGACCTAACTTAGAATTGATTAGTTTTTGGAATATATCCATCGAGTAGTAGAGTGGGGAACCGAGATTTAACTCACGAAAAAATTGACAGAAGTAATAACCTCTGAGTGAATAAGTGTGTGCGTATGTGTGTATGCGCGCGAATTTTGAATACTTCGGTCCAACCTGTGGTATGAGGAGAAGTTTTGAAAATGTTTATTTTCGGATGATGAAGGATCATATGTGATGATGATTGTAGATGATGTTGAATAGTAATTAATGCACGTTGATATCAAACAGGATTCAGTTACATTTTGCGACTTATATTGCAGATCAAACTTTAATTAGATTTTAATTTAACTTTAATTTCTGAACGTGTAACTGAAATAAAAAATGGTATCCTTAGGATATACCTAAAAAGTGATAAAGTTTAAGCTTTCTCAGTCGATGATCGTAAAATAGCGAGATAAACTGAATTTCTCTCCGGTAAGAAAAATTAAACAAGAATTATCAATTTATTCCGAATGGATCTGAAAAGTAGAAGCTTGAATAAAATTGAAAAATGGCGTATTCCGACTGATATATACACATCAGTGGGTATTCCGAGTAAATTCTCACACACAAAATATTAATTTTATAAAAAATTTTTTTAATAATTTAAATAAAAATTTTTTATTTTTTATTAAAATTAATCCTTTTTTTTTCAAAATTTTGTTCCGACCTAGTATTATATGATTCAAAGTAATATCTCGTCTTTATTGCGTTAGTCCTAAAATGTTATTACAGCTATGACAAAAATCTAATTAGCTACTGTAAGTATTCATCATTCATTTTTTGACCAGGATTAAATTTAAACAAATTAATTAATCGAAAATTAGAATATAGCATTGCTGTCTAATGTACGCAAAGAAGATGTTAATCGTTTTACAAAATGGTTCTCATTTGAGGTAGAAATTAATGCAAACTGATGATAAATGTAAATGGGAGACAATTGTAAATGTAAATAGTAATGATGTCAACTAATTCTAAACTCTAATTCGGTCAGATAACGAACGTAGTGCAGTACCATCTGTGAATGCTATATTCCGTCTATATATGGGCATTCTGACCGGATATAGGAGCATATATGTAGTCAAATCTAATTATATGCCTGATGTATATAATTATATATAATATCAATTTTTTATTATATTTTATTTCAATTTAAATTATATATTAATAATATTTTATTCATAAAATATAAATTTTGGTTTTTAACTATTTTCACATTTTTATACTTGTAAATAAATGAAAAAAAAAACATATAACATATCCATATATATAAGTATATATAATGTATAATATGGGGACTGCGTTAAGGGGGGAACCCCCTATACTGCTTTCGCCCCCCGACGGGGACGTGGGGGGGGGGGGGGGGGG
>JAPYZR010004707.1:0-15762 GCA_030522945.1 Trichopria nigra | reverse complement strand
AATCAATTTAATAAATATGATTTACATTCATTGGACAAAATTGACGAAAAAAATTTTTCGGAAGCTCAGTTGACGCTGGAGTCTGTCGAGAACTACCTTAAAGATATACGCATAATTTTATTGTTACTTCAGTTATTATACCGTATAGGTTGGATGAAAATATTGATTTGATCAAATACAATAAAATCATTTTCGTTCAAGAACTTACATGTATACGTAGGTATACGTCAGTATACGCTGCATATCCTATGCTATGAGCGATAATATAGTTATCAAACATGCACGTCCACAATAGTTTTATAATGACTTAATGTAGATCTGAATAGTTTGTTAGATATATAAACATTATCACAAAAAATATCATTTTCAATTTAGCAACAAAAAATATACTAGCTAAATTTTCGGAATAATCACTGAATCTACTCTGGTAGAAATGAAATAACTATTTCTTATACAATTCTAACATAATTCAGACATTTTACCACGTTTTGGACACATTTCAAAAAATGGAAAAATGTCTGCTTCGCACAAAAGTGTATTGCACTACTACTGAGACGATTCTATACTTACGTGGGGCGTGTATACATTAAGGTAAAGGCAGTCTTCGGCCCCATTAAAATTTAGAGAGATTGGATCTCTTTGTATGCACCTGTTTCCTTCTTTGATGGCATTCAAAATATTGGTCCATGGCTCTTTTTTTATTGGAGGCTAGATAACGAATATCAGATACATTTTATCGATATTCAACAGCACTATAGTGAATATCGTTAAATACAAAATGATATAATAAAATATTGTTAATATGTTATAAAAATATTGACTTGCTACCTTAAATCTCCGTTGACCAGTAGGGACTTCTGCATATGGAATTCCTTTAAAAGACGAATAATCAATTCCATTCTCAGTCGTTTTTAAAATTTCCCCTTGAACGGGGCCATCTAATGTTTGAATAACAGACGTTGATCTCGATTCAACGACTCTCACTAGGAATCCGATAATAATAAGAAATCTCACTTTTTGTATTCCTTCGAATAAGCCCAAACTCAATATAAACATAATAGGTATGCTGCAATAAATATATTTTGTTACAGATGAGTATCTTATAATACTTTAGTGCTTTGCCGGATTTAAAATATCGCAAAGCAGCGCATTAAAAATATACCAGAAATTATATTAATATTTACGTAGAGCTTACCCAAGTAGAAACTTGGTACATCGATTTATTCGCGTGATGTGTGTAATTCTAGTCACACTATTGACACTGTTAACGTATTAATATTCTTGAACTGGTTCACGTCATTGCCCGTTGAAAAATTGTTATATTGATAAGACTGTAAACTGGAAGGAAGGTAAATGTATGACGTCTTATATTGAAATGTAATATGTAAGCCCGTGAACTATGTTTTTAGTCGAAATTAACAGTCCCTGATCCGATTCCGGTCTCTTCTATCTGGTAATATAGGAATACCTGGGTGGTTTATAAATGTCGATGTTAAATTAAATTAAAAGACATTTTGAAAAATATATAACTTTCGATTACATATAATAAATTATATTACAAAAACTTTGCTGTCATAATACACTAAAGAGATAAGCAAATAACGTAAAAGATTATTATTGTGTTAGCATTATACAGCTGGAAAATTGTTATCTGTATAAATATTATGAGAATTGATATGCACAGTATAGTTCAATACTTGCAAATAATTATATAATATATCGTGTCCTTCTGTATCCGTTAACAAATAGAATATATAAATATTATGGCACATTCAATTCTGATACTATATATGATGGCATATCTATATGCCTATAGTCTCTTATAAATTTATTATTAATTAAGGTACATGATTAAGATATATATTATTGTTTTTAAATATATTATCCCGACCTTATTATGTTGTTAAAAATGGAACTAATTTTCGCTGGAGTATTTACACTAGTACTTTTAAGCAACCCTGTAATGTAGATAACCTTTATTCATTCAAGAAGTTGCCGCATGTTCGGCTGCCATAATTCAGGGGCCGCTGAATGTTATTGTGTACTAATAATGGTATTGCGTAATTTTATTTTAAATTTCTATTCATTAATACGGCACTTTCACTTTGAACTTATAGTACTACTTTTTTATTTTTTTCTGACTGATGGCGTTTTTATAATGTAATTTTTTTATTTAATTAAACTACATATTGTTAAGAGATATATATATATGAGATCACGGAAGGAGTGTTGCAAGGAGAGGTCCCTTTATTATTTATACTTTATACATCGGATATTGTAACATTCTTCGGATATTGTAACATTCTTCCGAATGCGCGGATGTAGAGGAATAGATCTCACTCCTACATTTGACCTCTTGATGTTGCTCTATGCTGATGACCTCACTTTGCATATTCGCCAGTAGACCGCTCCGTCATAAGTTAACTATACTCGGAGAATATAGTGATCGGAATGGCCTGACGGTTCATACGTCGAAGACCCAGATTTTAATATTCAGGCGCTCTGGAAGGCGGGGGTATCGAGACTCAGGATTTTTATACAAGGGCGAATCGGTTGCGGTGTCATCCTCCATCAGGTATCTTGGTGTTGTTGTTTCGGATTCGGCCTTGGGGCGTCTCTCCGTGGATGCTGCGACATCTAGGGCAACTTGCGCGTCCGGTGTAGTGCTCTCGATTATCAGAACTGCTGGTGTGGATTCCTGGGCATCTATTCTGGTATTAGTCAGGGCGTTGGTCTTTTCTACTCTATTGTACACCTCGCCAGTCTGGTCTCCCCGCTATATTAATGACATGGAGAAAATCCAACTTAGCTTTTTTAAATCTTTATTCGCTCTCCCATCGTCCACCCCGGGTTATGCAATTAGGGCGGCCCTGGGAATCCTTCCTTTCTCTTATTATATCGCTAAGTTGACAATTAGTTGGGTCATTAAAGTGCTGGGGATGTCGGCGGAGAGGATACCCAGGGTCCTAATATTAAGACTTCTTTATTTGGCTGAGGGGCAGACTGGTTGGCGATGGGTACAACTGGATTACGCAGATTATTACCGCCCTGATTGGTCCTGAAATGGCTGCCTTGTGGTCGGATTTATCACTGGAGACCTGGACGACTTGTGGTCCGGCCGTTTTGGTCTCCTTGGAGGGACGCCTGAGAGCTGTGGATATTCAACGAGTGGGGACATCATCTGCACTGATATTTCCGCTTTATTATCAAGCAAATTCCGGATACCTTGAGTATTTTCCGCCGAGAGCCCCGCTTCTTTTCCTTCGAGCAAAACTACAGATTTATGCTAGCCAATATTCACTCTAGCCGTGTTTGTTTAAGTGACTTTATACTGCGCCTTGATCCCAAAAGGGACTGTCCCTGCTGTGGCCTTGCTGCTCCGAACTCTTTTGAACACGCCTTGCTATTTTGTAACGCATTTGAACAACTCCGTTATACTATGTTGGGGTTCACGTCTAGGTCGTTTGACAGAGACGCTAGACATTCAGAATTTATTGCGTTACTAAGTGACAACTCAAGTCGGTCACTTAGAGGGATATTTCGTTTTTTAAAAGCAATTGCAAAAGCGCAAAGTTCGAGTTGGTTATCAAGCTAGGTTATGCTATATTATAGAATGCGAATTGTATTGTATAGATCGCGATACTGAGCTGTATAATAATGTAAACCGAATGCATGGACAACATTCAATTTTTTTTTTTTTTATACTTATATTTACACATAATTTTGCTGCTCGCGTGGTTGTCCTGCAAATTTGATGTCTGTGCTGAATGTTATATTGAATATTAGGTTGTATATATATATATATATCTACGATTACGCATGTATTCCTTACAATTTTGTAATTAATTAAGAGGAATTAATAAATTACTTGTTAAGAGTTATATAACCGAGATCGCTAATTAATTATTAATAACAAAATTACAGCTTAATAATAAACTTTGATACTCGTTAATAAATATATACTTATATTATTGTAAAATCGCATGCGCCTCTCATAATTATATGTAAAAGATATTTTATTAATTCTAATATCCTAATAAATATGTACAAATTGTTCACTATATGAATGAATTCGTCATTAATTTTAGATAACACAAATTACTTAATATCTATTCTTTCTAACGTGAGTGTATCATTTTTTAATATAACAGTGAAAGTATACAATAAAACATACATATAGCTTATTTATTGCTCGCAATTGTGCGAACTGTACATAAAATATAAGTCTTGTAAAAGAAATTACTTAAAAATACATTCTATGATCTACGTTTTTTGGTGTACCGAATATTGCGTATCAATTTATATATAAATACCTATATATGTAAATACCAACAGTATTAAAGATAATCTTACTGTTTTTTAATAATGTTATACAGAAATAACATTTTCAAAATTTTATCTCTTGAATTTTACTATTTTCAAGCATGTGCAATTTATTGTAATACTATCAGCGACAATGTTCAAAGATTGGTCATGTCAAATGAAACCTCAATTTCTATCACGAATATTATTAATTGCATGTTCCTGAGTATTTCTATATATTATTATAGTGTAGATATATGTAATAATAATTTTCTATTTCGTTAAGTTACGATTTAACGGGCCTAACTTATTTATTCAAGACACTCTGTGGTATAAAAATTCCTAAAAATGGGTTTTGGTAATAAGAAGAAACTAAAAATCACATTGATCAATATAATTAAAACTTGATTATATCACTCTAAAAATACGCGAAACTTTTGTATTAATACTTTTTGAATAATATAGCTAAAAAATTGGGATCTAAATAAAAATAACAAATATTAATTTATCCGAATAGATTTTTAATTTTTCGCTAAAGCATAATTTCCTTTGACTAGACTTGTATGCATGACAACTTTTAGAATGTTTCAAGTAAATTCAAATCCAACCTCGTCTCGTTTTTTAATATGGCCAATTTTTTATAAAATTTGTTGGACTTTTGACCATAGAGGGCAATACATCCCTAAAACGCATTGTTGGGCATCCATTCATCTCAGGCGAAGTTCCGAAACGTGCATAATCCTTTATGCGTTTGTTGGTTGGTCGTGGGCCTACAGATAATTCATTGTCAATTTCTAAATGATACCCGGATAATGTAGAATCTGGCCATATGACGTCAATTAAAGGATCATTAATTGTCGGTGTGGGATTCCTAAAATGTAGAAAAAAATGTAATATATATGTATCAAATATAAACTAGGGGCTTCGAGAATGGTATACGACATGAGTTTTTAAGTAATTTTCATATTATCTAAACTTATAATTGATTGATTAAAAAAAACTGATGACTGTTTGATTCTGTATTCTTGTCCGAGTAGGCTGAATACTCATTTTTGATAATTGACAAAAAATGGCGAAAACTACAGTATTTTGAAGTTAGATGCAAGATGTTTTTTTCCTATTTCTACACCCTAGTATGGATATATTCCAAAATCTAATCGCAGTACAGCAGAATCAGTTCTGCGTACAGCCCGAGCGTATCCAAAAACAGGTGACAACAAAATTCTTTTGGTTAGTTCGTGAGTTATCGTGCGCAGTCACACACGTACGTATACGTATGTGCGCGTACAAGTCTCCGGAAAATTTTTTATTCGATTTCTGGGTTCCTTATGTTTTGAAACGTGGACATTTGATGAAAAAAGAGGGGGTAACTTTTTTTGCCGGAGTGACCAAATTCAATACTTCGTCCGACGTACAGTGCGGGCCGAGGTAATACGTATACATCGATAACAAAACACTAATCAATAAAAATATAATTAAAAAAAAACTCGTCGGTGTTTGATAAAACCTAAAACTAAAAGCTGAATAAATTAATAACATGATGATTAATAATTCTTTTCGATATTAATTCAAGGTTCCCAACAACATGTAGTGTCTGTTATTAGTTCAAAATATAATTACATTCTCGGCGATTATTATAAATTATAAAATAAAATTTATTAATTTCAGCCAAGGATTGAGGCCCTCTTTAGAAAAACTCTCTATATGAATAAATAAGTGAATAATTATAAAATACATCTATTAATTATATTTTGAACTAATATTTTTCCCGATAAAGAAATACTTATTTTTAAATTTGTATTGTCCCTTTAAATTTTACACATTCCTCACCCATATTTCGCAAAGTTCGTCCACATTCTCACGATCCTTTTTCTTACGATATTTACGGGGTGTTCGGGATCCCTAGGTGGTTTTAAATTAACCATATAGAATAAGTAAGGCAAATCATCGCCATGTCCTGAACCTGTGTAGCATAAAATATACAATTATCATCATTATTATATAAATGGCATCTTTGTTTTGTAATTGATGAAGTATACAAAGTTATCAATTAGTATCTATCTGATTAAAAATTAATTTTCAGCAAGTATGTGTAATTACTTGCGAATGTCAATTTAATAATATATATATATAAGTTCTATATAAATATCATCTGAGTATAATATTATTATTCAATTCTATTTATAGCAAATAATGTAAATTCTAGTTTTGAGATGAATTTTTCAACTTGTTGGTCGTGTCCCCATTTATATATGGCCTTACTTTTTATCATATTATATAAATACAAGAGGCAGATCACAAATAGAACAATAAAGTACATTTTTACTGTCTAATAAATTTTGAAGCGTATGTGAATAAGCAAATGACAAGTTACATTACAACCAAATGACAAGTTACATTACAATATAAAGTAGTTACCTTCAAATGTAATATTTAAAAGTGATCTGTGACGTGAGTATTCATCATGAAATATAATATTATAATAATAAATTGGATATTTATTCTTTTTACTCATTAGCTGTTGCTTTGCGTCGATTCCAACTTTAAATAAAATATCAGTCGTCACCTGAAAAACAATGTACATAAACTTTAATTAAATTAATTTGTATACAACTTATATAAAATTAATTATTAAATAAATATTTAATATTTACTACAAATCAATAAATATTAAATCGGAGATATTCCTGTCAACGCCAGATCACTTGTTATGCAATGTTTTTTAATTGTTTGTTTATTTGTATATATACGAGAGCATATGAGGAAACGCGTGTACTATAAAGTTTTCCGAGTAATGTAGCGAGTTAAATATATAGAAATATATAGTTAAAAAAAAAGAGAATGTAAATGCCTTACATCAATGGCTTCCGACGCAAGTGTATCAGATATGAATCCAATACCACCAGCTATCGCTGACCACAAATTATGAGGTATATTTAAGGTCGTGTTAGGTATAACAGATTTTATTTGGTTTGATGCAAAACTTAACATTTCCTGCAGTTTGCTTACACCTGAAACATAAACTACCATCAAACATATACAATTCATTAAAAAAAAATGCCATCAAAGATGATAAAAGGATTTATTTCTTTGGGGGATATTTTCATAGATATCGCATAAAATATTTATAGAAATTTGAATACACATACTAAATTTTTAATTTTAACTATACAAATTAAAAAACAACGAAAATTTGACAAATCAGACATCACTACTACTATACACATACAGTTTCCAAATACAGTTCCGAAATACTCTCACATGACTAAAATACTATTATAATAAATTTGTACGTACTTTCACCAAATGCAAGACTTTCTCGATCCATAAATCCCATCATGTGAGGGTTGTGGAAGTAGTTGCCAGACTTATATTTATATACAGAACATTCTGTTATGAACTTTTCTTCGTTTATATCTAATTTAGCGTTCTCAATAGTTGGTTTGAAGGGTGGAAATATCTGTTTATAATTACATAACAATCATTACATTAATCAATTCAGACAAAAAAAAACTGAACGTAAAAAATACATGAAGTCCCTAGTAGAAAATAACACCAGTTTCTGCCCAAGCTTTCTGGCCTCTGTGTTAAAAGTAATGGAGTCCAGAATCCAAAGTAATGGCCATAAACTGGTCTTACTTTCTACTAGGGGTATTTAGTTTCCTTATGCACATATTTGATGATATTACCGAGGTCATTTCATTAGCTTTAATCATAATATCGAGGGCAGAGGCTGACATAAGTTTTTTTAATAATACATCTTTATTCCTCGTGCGTATTCCCAATTTTGCCCCTAAATCAAAAGCAGCATCCACTGCGTCCTCGGGCTCCTGAAAGCCCCAAATGCATAGCGGCGAAGCACTCATAGAAATAGATCGCGCGAACAATCCTGTGTGTGGAATATTCGATTATTATTTAATTTTTTATTGAATCTTTAAACTTGTATTATACATTATTCCCAAGTTACCTTTAGACGCATGTGATAAAACGTGATAATCAACTGATACTCCACCGGCACTTTGTCCAAAAATTGTTATGCTATTTGGATCGCCACCAAAATTTATAATATTATTTTTCACCCACTTTAAAGCCAAATTTTGATCTTTGAGTCCAGCATTCCCGACTGCATTCTCATGTTCCAAGCTCAAGAATCCTGTCAGATTTATGTACATACACGTTAATTAAAATAATTTTCTTTGTATAATATTAAATTACTTTCATCCGTTTTGTAAATAATAATTGACTTTATTGACATGATCGGGTTAGAAGCCTATTAAGGTTTATTTAACTAAAGAACCTTTGAACTGAAAATTTTATTTTGGAAAAAGGTAATGTATGAAACTATGCAGTTTTATACATGCCAGTTTTATACTACAGAATGGATAATTCCCTGGTAGAAATTTGTCCAGTTTTCTGTTACACTGCCCAGTTATCCTATACCTTGAACATGGGAAAAAAGCAAACTGGACAGAAACTAGCCAAAAACTGGACTCATTTTCTACTATAGGGTTACGCTGAATCCTTTTCTTTTATGAAGTTAATAGTTTTTCTTTTTGTTTTCTCGTGTCTTTTGCCATGCGTGTGTATTATGAACGTATTAAATGTATTATTAAACGTGAAAAAATGTTTAATGCATAATACAAGCGATTTTAAAAAAATCATATATTATGCTTTCCTTGTATACATACACAATGGTTCATCTGTTATAGATCTTTAATTTACTTCTATTTCCTCAAATTTTTAATTCAAAGTTTTAAAAAATATCAGTCCATGATAGGCATGTCTATAATTTCCCTTGGTGCAGCGTGACGAAATAAATTAATTTTTTATTTAAAGCAATAAATGATAGAAATATGTATAGGATAAGATCGTAGGCAATTTCCTCCAAGAACAGCGACTGTTTATTTAATAATATTGAATCAATAACTATATCTGTTGAAGCAGTAGCTATATACTGTATATGAAATGTGTGTTTAATCCTAAACATCAATTTTCCTTGATTGAGCATGTAATTTAGATCATTGCATTATGTCATTACAAATAGCTATATATAAATATTTTCCTAAAGCACAAACATTTATGATCTCCTCGGCGACTCATTATCGAGTTTACTTTTTGTAATTTAATACAAATACAATTAAATCATGTAAAAATTTACTAAATACGAAGCAACTATTTCACTTGTCAACATTCACATTTATGTGTGTATGTACACTCGTGTTAATAACCCTAATAATCATAACCGTATAATGTCAGATAATGATCGTAAAATTAGCCTTTATAAGATGCGTCTATAACTTGGCTCTATTTTTATGACTGCCGCGGACAGAAAGAAAACTAATCTGTACACACAATCATCATAAGAATACTCTTCTGCCAAGTCATAATAATACACATTTCTATTATGGTGCACTTTCCTTATTTAGGGAAGAGAATAAAAGATAAAGAAAGAAGAACATGCAAAGGCAAAATAAAAATAAATACAATACAAAAAAAATAAAAAATAAAATAAAATAAAATAAACGAATATAAGAGGGATTTCAGATTTTGGAAATTTTTAGATCCCTTAATGTGCCTTGCCGTGGCAATGTTGATTGCTGATTAGTATACTTAAATGCTCTTAACTTCGTACGATTTATCCCCATTATCAGTGAAAAGTTCTCAAGTACGGATATATTTGAATTACGCCATGACTAATTAAAAACATATTTTGATTGAAATTTCATAAAGCATCACATTCAATACATAATATTATATAAATCGCAAAGTTGCATGTAATAGAAATCAATAACACAAAAATATTTCTATATACCTAAAGGCCCAAGTCGGTAATTGAATGTAACAACAATTACGTCTTCTTCAAGGAGAAAATCAGGTCCGTATAGTGAACTATCTCCATAACCACTCATAAATGAACCACCATAAATCCAGAACATTACGGGTTTCAATTCTTGTAAATCATCATAATTAAACTTGGTCTATTAACAATACAAAAGAATTAAATGCATATATGTTTATTTAAATGCATACAAAATAAACAGAATATAATTTTATTATTATTTGTGTATTGTACTTACATGGGGCGTATATATATTAAGATAAAGGCAATCTTCGGACCCAGTATAATTCTGATACTCAAAATCTTTTTGTACACATTTGTTTCCTTCTTTAACGGCATTAAAAATGTTTGTCCACGGTTTCTTTTTAATTGGAGGCTAATTAGCAAATGAATTAAATTCATGTCATTACTATTGAAGAACACAAATTTTTATTCTCTCAAATATCAAACATTATTAGAAGTAAAATGGGACACATGTTACCTTAAATCTCCGTAGTCCAGTAGGGGGTTCTCCGTATGGAATTCCTTTAAAGGATGAATAATCAATTCCATTCTCGATTGTTTTTAAGACTTCACCTTGAACTGGTCCATCTAATGTTTGAATAACAGACGTTGATCTCGATTCAACAACTGTCACCATAAATCCGATAACAAGTAGAAATCCTAATTTCTCCATTACTTCAAATACGCCTGAATGTGATGATGTAGACATGGGCAGTATACTTTGATAACCAAATATCATGAAATTACGTATTTGAAGAATATTTGTCCAGTATTGTTAAATTTAATTATAAAGATATCTAGTATCAATGTGTTTATGTTTACTTTATTTAGGCGATAGTTGTCCGTATACAGCGGCGCTTCTAGCGCATTGGCAAATTTTGAAATTATTCGGGCAACTCGAGATCGTTAGAATCGTATAAACAATTAACGAACGCGGTTGTCTGAACACTTGGAATATTGTAACGGTTACGCACTATACGGAGAATATACAAATAAAACAATTTTTCTAAAACGAGTTTTCTTATTAGCGGCTGAAACAGCCGTAAAACCCCATTTGTCATCAAGGCAAAGAATCCTACAATATTTTTATAATTATAATAACTTGACACTTAAATGTGTATACATTTGATCTTCCGTTTTTAAGAGGTTTGACATATTGTATAATCAAATGTTTTTTCATGATTTCCATAGAGTTTATAAAATTATTTAAACATGCAAACATGAGAAGCCGTTGATATGTTTATTATAAATATTGACACTATTGAGCTATTAAAAACAATCGCCTGTTGTATATATCCATTGATACGAATAAATAACATAAAAAATAGAAAACGCTTCACAATAAAGTGTTAGGAAACTTACTTGAAGACGTCTAAAACCAAAATCGCAGGCGTATTTGATAAACCGGTAATGAAATATGCATTCAGTTATCTTTATTGATGCTCAAACCTTTACTGCATTAAGCAGCAGACTTTGATTTTTGCCGGAAATATTGACATATGTTTTACGAGCCAGGATTGATTGTTCTTACTTTATGAACGCTATGCATTTTTCAAATTCGTAAAAAAGTGTTGATCTGAATCTGTTCGAACGTACACTAATAAGAAGAATATTATGCAATTACTCTTATGAAGTGCATTTGTTTGTTTTATTTCATAATATATATTTAATCAATGTCCTCTTGGCATGTCTGGAGTTATATTGTTTTTATTAATTTATGACAAAATATTTATGTCTTTATCGTCATTGAATTTTTTAAAGGAATTAATATCGAATTCATTAAATTGTGGAAAAATATTAAACGTGAAACTAGGAAAATTAAAAAGAAAATGCACTTAATTGTGGCCGAATTATCAGTAACATTAGATAATGCTATCGCAAGTATCGAGGGTAAACAAGAGTGAAACTAGGATGCTATATGAGCGAGTTCAATTACAAGAACAAAATAATGCTTGATGCATAGACGCCGCCGTATTAGAGGATAAAGAAGGCTAATTAGATCAAATAGTTTAATATAGTATTTAATATCAAAGAAACAACTATGATTGATGATGATATACAGACTGTAAAAATTGTATAATATAATGAATCCTTTAGCGATACAGCAGTGGAGATACGTAGCTTCGGAACAATATTATCCGAAGATAAGGTTAGACCTATCAGTCACCTTAACATCTTCAGTGGCAGTTATGTGGTTCTTAAAACACCAGAAGTTTGGCGGTCATTTAATAGATGATAAAACTCCATAACAAATTAATTTCCTTTATGAATTAAGAAAAATTCTAAATTTTAGAATTGAAAAAGTGGATAAAAATCTCACTATTAAATATGTTAAAGTAGAGTAGACAGAGTAGACCCTTGTATAGTATACAAAAATGTGTCAAAAAACTAATAACCGGTCACAGCCTGTCAAAATATTAATAGAACTCGTCAATGCGTTCAGTATATGTTTGCTTTGAGTAATGGTTTGTTGAAATCGTTAGATCGCGTATATATCGCAACTTGTTCTGCAGTAAAATGAAATGCCAATTTGTATAAACATAAAGAATGGTTTTACAATTTTGATTTTATGAAATTGTACCCTTGTGTTTCATTAGATGTAGTAGATCTCACCCGTATTCATTTTAGAAATAGATTTTGAATTAAAATTAAAGTAGCAATTGCCAAATCCTAAAGAAAAAGGTTCCAATTAGAATCGATGTATCCTTGACAAAATTAGAAGCTTCTTTCTCTCCCGATCTCTTGTTGTAGAATTTTTAAACTTTAAAAATGGATTACGATTTCGCGATCTCAAAAACGTTTTTGGTCATGATATAAAACGTTTGATGTGATACAAAAATATTCTTGTATTGTGACGAAACGCACCAAGAAATAGAGCCGATTTTCTGGTCAATTGATATCGATAAAGGAATAGCTACCTATAGAAAATGTAAAGATTAAATTATACACAATCGTAGTAACCTTTCACGGAAATAAATTTAAAAATTTGAAACTCCTGATATATAGAGGTAAAATAAAGTAAAACGGCATCATATACAAAATTTGCATTAAACTACATGTTGGTTCTAATAAATGTCACTGAGTTCTAAGAAATCAATATAAATCTTGATTTCTTATAATACAATCATACATTTGTGGTCAAACCGAATGTTTTTTGAATTCGGGAAATTTTTTCGCCGAATTAGGACTCACATTTAAAATAAACATGAATCATTGAAATATATATAATTATGAAGTTCAAGATTCAACATCTCTAATGTAGGACTTACCCAAGTGATAGCAAATCTATTCTTCTAGATTTCCGAATGCAAAAATATACGTTCGTCATACGAGAAAGCGACTAGGTTACAACAGTATAATTTTTCTAAGCTTCTGAGGAGTCAGTACTGGATATAACGTGCTGCGATTTATTTGCGTGATGTGTGCAATTTAAGTCTGTGGACAATGTTGCTATATTAATGACATCAAAATATTTTACGTCATGGTCTATTGAATTAGAATAATGATAAGTCGGTATAAAGCAGAAGGAAGTCGAATCTACGTTTGTTACATCGTATTTTCCTGAAGTATTAAATTGTATATATTTTATTAAATCGAATTGATACGTATGGAAACTACCAATAAATTTTTCAATTTCCCCGGAAACTGTCTATTTACATATATAAATTTAAGTATCGGTCATTATGAGGATCTTTTTCGATATGTAATGATAGTTATGGGGACTTTGGTACTTGTAAGTTTTTATATGTAATGGTCGTTACGAGGGCCATGGTGTTAAACGATGCGAAACATACATCCACAAAAAACGTTGTTTAGGCAGGTTGTAAGAGTGGTTGGGGGGGGGGGGGGTGGGGGGGGGGGGGGGGGGGGGGGGGGGGGGGGGGGGGGGGGGGGGGGGGGGGGGGGGGGGGGGGGAGAGAACAATATATTATGGAATTCCCGAGGTTTCGCAACGTTTTTCTGGGACGTCCTCACATGTACCTTTACATTAAATATACACATGCACCAAACCTTGTGAGTTAAATAAAATCTTGTTTAGTTTTAAAAATTACATGACAAATATTGATAAAATATTGCACATACTAACAAAATATATGTTTACTTCTTAATTAACATATAACGTGATAATTATATAAATAAAAACTTGAGAAATATTTATTATACACCAAATATATATATGAATTACTGGAACTTATGGTCTACCTTGAAGCAATTGATTCTTACTAAGTGTCAAACCTTTCAACGTATAAATGCACTATTTCAATAGTAAAAAACGGATGCATGTTATTTCGCAACAAGTTCGATAATAATATCTTAGAATGCCGGAACAGGACTTTGTATTTAAATTTACCTGTTTATTCGATTTCAACTTCCTTAAACGTGATAAAATATAAAGAAGTGCCTTTGTAGCAAAAAAATTGATAAGCAATAAATGCAAAATGTTATCGCCTTGGTGTAGGGAATAGTATTGCGTTTATTTACATTGTCATGTACATATAAATCATTCATATATAATATAGTAATATAATGCTTTTTATTTTTACTAGATTTTGTGTAATAGAAAATCGATAATATTTTATATAAAATGTAAGTATAAATATACTTAATTATATAAATTTAATTATATAGAAAAATGTTGACAATGAAATTATCTTAAATAAAACTATTGAATTTTGAACGTATATGAAAATGAGGATCGCGAACAATAAACATACATTATTGATTTTAATATAAAATATATATATTGGTTTGATCCTTTTGTTAATTATTAAAATATGTATTTTTTCTTTATGTTTTTTAAGATTGGTAGTTTTTAAAAAAACCATATTTGATTATTCAAAATTTCACATATATGTTGATTGAAGCGAAAATAAATTTTCCTGAAAAAACTTCCATTGTAGGGTACAACTACCTTAATCGGAACAGTTACCGACCTAACCTCGCAACAAGAAATGTTTAAATAAAAAGTAATTGAAACGTTTTTCAAAATTTGGGATGTGGAGTGTTCAAACAAAATATTGTTGAAATTGCTTGAAAATTGAATAAGAATGTAATAAATTCTTTTTTCCGAGAAATATCACTTTATTTATTATTATAACTTATTTGAAATAAGAGAAGATGGATACAGACATTTAATTAATTTTCATTTATTCAAAATTATGTTCTCTAAATCCCAATGAGGCTTTGCGACATACAAAATAAGGCCGTGAATAGTAAAAACGCTAAATTTTTCATCCCCCAATATACATATATATATTCGAACGTATACAAAACTTACGATTTTCGGTAGCGAGAGCGAGAGAGGAGAGCGCAAAATATTCGCACCTTCGGACATGGCTTCTCTCGTCCAATGATGCGACGGTTTCGGCCGTTGAAACTTTTGTAGACGTTCAGAAAATGGCAGCGAGGAATCGTCTTCTTCTTTCCATTGAATTCGTCAAAGTACGAAAGGGTGCCCGGGTCACGTTTTGATGAGCGACCTCAAACCCTTGCGAGTCAAGCTTCAGACAATTGGTATAGGTGTTACGTTCCCGTAACTCCACGTACATACTTTCGAAAACCTGCGGTATTACGTAAAAGGCCCAAAAGAAAACCTCGGGAAAATATAACAGGGACGT
>JAPYZR010004706.1:0-12455 GCA_030522945.1 Trichopria nigra | reverse complement strand
TGTTTATTAAAATTGACATTAATTAATTTTTTTATAAACAATGGGGACCGTCCCGTTGATTATCGATATTGCGTTGGATTCGGGGCACTCTTAGAAGTAGTTTGTAATTACATTGCATATTGGTCGAATTCTGCGATAATTGTTATTATTGTTAATTTTTTACAGTTATTAATACTATTATTAACTTTATTTGCGTTATTATTCTACGTTAGGCCTATTGGTATGTTTTATAACGTAGTTATTACGCATATATATTATTTATATGATTTTTTTGCTTGCCCCGGGGCCCTGCGATGTTCTATTCGTCCCTGGCCGTAGCTCTCTGGCTGCTAACTCTGGCTGCTAATTTCCGCTTCATCAAGACTAATTTGAATATTTTCGGATCACTCAGAAATACCAATGGTAACATTACTGCTGATAATATGAACCGTAAAAAGCGCTTATCATTGTGCGAATAGTTGCCTTAGTAAGCAAATTGCAATATTCCACTCGAACTGAATTATTCGAATGACAGATGGACGTCACGGATTACGTTTTATTTCAATTTCAATCCATTTATTATTTCGCTCGTTTTATCAATTCATGGATTAATTATATTTTATTTGATTTAATCAATTGAATCTCGATAATCTGGAACGCATCGATTATTTCGCAAAATTCCTTGTAATTCACGAATGTTCTTTAATTCGAGAGAAAAATATTTTGATACACTTTTTTTCAAAGTAAGGACGATTTTTGCAAATTGTGAAAAAATTCATAAACAATATTCAATATATTTCCTTTATATCAGTACAGTTGAAATTCTGGTTAAAAATCGGTTTACGGTTCAAAAATCGACTTACAAAAGTGTCAATAAATACAAGTCCCCTGAATAACGCGTAAACCGTATACGATACAGGGGCCTAATTTTTTTCGAATTCTACCTCGATTATCCCAGCTCAATTGTGGTCGAAAAAATTTCTTTTTTTTTTTCATTGGGAATAACTAAATAAAATAATAGTCATAAACTTTTTGCAGCGACGATTATAAAAAAGACCCAATCTTCAACAATCGACCGATGATCCTAACCCTAAAAATTATTGAGAAGCGCTTCGGAATTAACCCGTTCTGAGTGTTGGAATGAATTCCCATCTTGTTTATTATTGCTCGACGAAACAAGAAATCGGCGACGTGCCTTACGGAATTTCGGCGACCTAATCGCACGGCGGTCAGGCCGAGAACATTGCGGTTCGTATATAAGTTTTCGGTCTATATGGCAATCATCGACGGTGACGATGAAGAGAATTATTCGTCAAAAGGGAAAAGAACAAATGAATTTAAACAGTCTTGACGGAGCGAGGATTAGCTTCCTTCGCAAAAAAAGTGAAATTTTCACTCCTTCGAAAATGAATTCAGCGAATGTCATAATCGTTTCATGGGGACCATTTCAGCGTGGACCCTGATTCCAATTGTTTCACCCGACACGAGTTTTTCCCGACTACTTGCATCAGATATTTCAAACATTTTGGTAATATACCTCTCGTTCCATCACACCTGAAGAAGACGCCGAGCACAGCGACGTAGGAACGAAGAGCTCGACATCCGGGCAAGCCACGAGGATGCTCAAAACCTGTTTCCTAACTGTAAAGTCTCTCGTGATTCTCCGCGTGCGATGGTGTTGGTGGTACTGGTGGATGTTGGTTTCTACACTGACGTACTCTTGCCGCCTTTCTATACGAAGGCCCCCAAATGCGAGATGCTGCGTCCCGTCAAAGGACAGGAGGCCCTCGAACCCAACCGGCACGGAACTCCGAAAATCGAGACCGTCTCATTAGCATATATACCCTTCGCGAGATTTTACATGTGATGCTCCAAGATCTCGAGAGCGCTCTTCCGTTCAGTCCCATGAACCTATATCTCAAATTGATTTCCTCATATATATTTTTAATAAACAGCCTATATATATGTACGTCTATGGTTCGTATCAATTGGCAGATGAGTGTGTAAGATTAGGAGAATAGTATAGTGAAGATGAGGACTTATCCTGAATGAGGCTACTAAAGAAATGACACATATGACACTAACGAGGGATTTCGAAATACGTCACCACGTCACACTGTTAACCGTTCATAGCTTAGGTTACTAGCTTATATACACGCACTTGTCTCAGGTAATATATACTTATCAGTATATATGCAGACTTTAAGGAATTAATTGTAAGACGTAACATCTAATGTATGTTTCGAATATACTTTCTAGACTATCGAATTTCATACGCGTGGCACGCAAAAATATTACAGCATCCTTTCCTCACGTACTTGAATAAAATTAAGAGGTAATATACATGGCTTTATTTTCGAGAGCTTAATAAATATTCATTTAAAAACTGTCGATTAGTAATTTGATCATAGCCGAAATACAGCTGTATTTCAGGAACGACATCTTTTTGGACACCACTCGCGCAGTGGACATGGTAACGCAACAAAATTTCTTTGCCTTTCGATGGTTTTAGTAACAATTTTACTTTTTCAAAGTTTTAAATTTTCGATTTTTTAGTACAAAAAGGGTTTTTTTTTTATTATTCTTATTTTTCAATTGAAAATCCTTCATTTGGCGACGATAGCTTTTACTATAATAAATATAAAGTATTAAGAAACCACACCTTCAAACGCAATAAACTTAAATAATTTATAATATAATAAAGTGTAGTCTTTTCGATTTTATGCTGTTGACTAGTGTTATTAAACGTTTTCAGTTACGAGAGCGGTAGGAAGTCGAGACGCCGCCTGGTGGCAATGACGCGTACTGCAATACACTTAATAATAGATCTCGCAGGTACTTTTGTTGTTGAATGTCTTATTGAAAAAATGTTTTTTTTTAACTCCTTTTATTTTATTTGCAATCGGTCTCTTTTTTAGACAATAAGTAAATTCTTTTACTATACAATTACGTGATTCATTAGAAATACTCCAGCGAGTACTCTATTTTGGTTTTGTAACATTTTTAATATTTAATTTATGAAGAAAAATAGAAAAAATAAAAATAATTTGTAATGTTGTATTCAGATTAACTTTTGCACTATATATCTTATAGAAGTTTATGTTTCTTGAGCCTGGTACTCTTGATTGACGTTTTTATAGTAGATTATGTATACGTTGATTTGCATGATTTTGTAGTCTACTTGTGTATTTTTTATTTCTTCTTTGAAAAAAAAAATCGTTACTTTTGTACTAAACGAAGACTTTTACAAGGTCAGTCTATTTTTATTTACTAAATCTGTTGAATTCAATTGTCAGTCTTAATTTATTGTTAATATCATCTTTTATCTTCGTTATTTATCATTTATGTCTCACTTGTCGAAAATCAATAACTTCGCTCTTGACTCGTGTTTTTGACTTATGCACTATAATTTACGGATAATTTTCTCTATTGTTCCACATACCCACTCGTACATTACACGTAAGTAACACTTGTCAAACTAGCATGCAACGATTACGTGACAATATATCGACGAATAGAATGAGCATTAAGGCACAGGCGTTACACGCAAAGTGCACATGCATGATTTGCATATCTTCTCTACAATGGAAAAAGTTTTACTTTTTATCTTTTTGTTTACAATATTACTTGGTGCTCATTGCTTTACATCAATCATACCGACGATTTCTTGGTTAGAATATCAAATCTCAAATTGTTTTTCTCAAATTTAAAAGCAACCATTATCGGGCTAAAATCGCCGTAATTTTTATTTAACCATTTGCACAAATCTAAAAATCAAAATGAATAAAAAATTAGAAATTTAAAGAAATATAAGAAAAATATATTATTATATATATACATAAAAGAGAGAGAGAGAGAGAGAGAGAGGGGGGGAGAGAGGGAAATAAACATTACTTTGAACAATGACTTTACAACAATAGTACATGAAAGTCGCAAAAAATCAAAGAGTTTATCATCAGACCACTTTATGCCGCAATTGAAACGGGAACATGCTGCATATACAAATTGACCTGAGCGTAACTGGGAGGAAACGGAGCAGAAGAGCGAGAAACTCAACAATCTTTTTTCCACTGACGCCAGTAAATCTCTGAATGAGTAATCCTCGAAACATTTTTTTTTATGATAAAAAAAATTTCCTCTTTTTCAGGTAAAAGTCCTCGTTTCAGTAAAATAAACCCATTAAAGCCCTTTTTTAAATGTCCAATTCTATCATCGACGGTAGTATTGAAGATGGACAGGATTATTGTTTTTGGACAATATTTCAAGCAACCTTTAGAGACATTGGAAAATACTTTAGTTATAACGCATTATGACACCGTAAAATTTAAAAGAAAATCGATTTTTCTATTGGTTACCAAGATATATCTGTTTCAGCCATATTTTTTTTTTTTTTTTTTTTTTGCCGCATTTCAAAACACCGTTTTGCCATTGTGCTAATCTGGCATGGCTATAATACAGAATAAAAAATAATAAAAAATCTGGCTATTGCATTCTTATTAAATGTAGAAGAGTGAATTTGGAAAGTAGGTATGCACGGGAGTTGCCATTGTCATGTCCTTGAAATATAATTAGAACCATCAATTTTGTTTGGGTCTATTCCTAACAAGGGAAGTATTTTTTATTTTTCATTAAAAAAAGCAGTCGTAAAGTTATTTTTAACTATTCCTAACAGACTTTTTTTAATAATTTTTCCTAATTATTCTAGTAAATATACAAAACATTTTTGGTGAAAATGTCAGCATCTACCAGTAAGTCGTATGGGCGATCATTAAAACCCCACGCGTGCATAAATTTTGATGCGCCAGTACAACGGGTGAGCATCCATCAAGTGTGGGCGTTTAATTTAATTGAAGAATGACCAATGTTTACTGAAAATTGTTAGTGCTTATATACCAGCCCGTTCGATCATTTATCTCGTTGAGGCACGGTACGAGCGTCGCGAAATCAATCGCATTTGTACTGGAAACCTTTTCTCATATCTGCGCCCCGGACGCGTTTAATGGGGGCCATTATTCTCGGGAGGGAAATGAAGCTTTGCCGATACACCACGACTGCATTCTGTTATATGCCGGCATTTTATCACATTACATTTGCGACCACTCGTGCAAATTTTACTGGTCGTTGGTGAATTGTTTCGGATTTTTGCTTTGATTATACACTAGACGATAATATAATGTCAAGCGGCCATTGTGTTCATATCCGTTACTAGATGGCGCGCAACGCCGAAAGTTCCTCGCAAGTAGCAAACATTCGACATCCTCATCTATCTATAAATCACTTTTACCGTGTTAATTATATTTAAAATAAAATATATATATATACAAGATTAGAAAATAAAGCACAAACTGTTTTCGATTGCCAAATGAAAAACGAAAATCCAGAATGACTAATTTTAAATTTGTTTATGTATCAGGGTAGTGTTATCGAACTAGGAATCACGCTAAAGTTCTTATAGACTAAAAATTCGAAGGCAGCACCTATCAGAAATGTTCAAATCATTCATCCCGTTTCCCACCGATCGACCCGATGGGACGAGTGATTTTCCCGTACATTTCCCGAGCGTTTTTCCCCCAATTTCACTCGGAACATTCGCTCTTTTACCTTCGCTTCTTCCGCACTCTCGATCTTCCTGTTCCTCCTCTTCCTCTTCCTCTGCTCAGTTCCGCTCAGCGGAATATGGCGTCACATCCTGCGAAACACTGGCATGTGCGCGGAACTCGTATCGTGGATTCGCGCGCGTGAGGACGCCCATCGGATAGGGAGCGACACGCATCGTGCACCGGCCACCGGGAACGTTGCTCCTGGTATCATCGCAAAAAAAAACATCCGTATCGATGGTGTACACACGGGCCAGTATACAGCGCTCTGTTTATCCTTGGCTTGGCTCAGCTCGAGTTCACTGGAATATACGTACTTCGGACGGCCTCATGGACGCGGACACGTGATCGGCGTCTTTCGAAGCACTTCCCCAACCACCGAGTTTCTTATGACTTCTGCGAGATATGTCGAAGGCCTTCCTTGATTTCACTGAACATTATGATTTGAGAACGGTTAGTCGCAACTCGCAATACTCGGCTCATTCGTTCGCTGCGCGAGATTTATTTAAATTAGTCGCATACATAATATATCGTGTTGCATTGGGCGGTATACAGGGTGTCCAAAGTTTGACGATATACGCACGAGCTCTTTGTTGTTGCGCGTACACAAACTTAATCCTGACCTTTTTGAGGTTAGAATATCTCAAAACCCTCGTTATTCTAGGCTAATAATAATAAAGGTTGTCTGGTGTCTGGGTTTGAAATATCCTAATCTCAAAACAAATAGTCATATCTGAGGTAAGGGCCTTGCCTCAACACCCATTCTAGGTAAAAAGTTTAAAAGTCTGATCCTTGGGTTTTGGACCTCGCGTAATATAGGAACGATTCTTAGGCAAGGTTAATTGCAAGCGTGTGAAATGAAGGGAGATTCGTTTCCAAACAGTTGGTACGACCGAATCATCCCCCCGATGATTCGTTGCGCGTAATGCCCAAGTTGATTGGTGACGTTTCACAGGTCAATTTTAATCATCCTTTATTTGATTTCCATCCGCTGGATCCAACTTGATTAGAACTTGACGTTTTTTATGCTGCAAATTCAACGATGCGTCTCGCCATTGTTAGGACACCCAGTATAACCGAATGTAATCAAACACGTTGCGCAACCATTATTTATCGAAACGAAAATAAGCGCACCGGCGGCAGCAGTTATGACAAATCTGAAAGAAGCTCCCGCTAAACGGCTTCGCGGGATTTATGTAGTATCGCGCCGAAGCCGAGGCTTTGCGAAATGCAGAAAATTCATTATGCAACTCGCATATACATTGATAATTGCATTATATAAAACGTTACGGCGTTGGTCGTATAATAATTTTGCCTTGAAACGTACAAAATCCACATTCCGGTTTAATTAGACGCGCGCGGCATTATTATTTTCACCGATTGGAATTCGCCATTTGTCCCGGCAAAAACGAAAGTATCGTCGGATCGAAGCTAATTATAATTTCGTTGCATATTCGAGCGCATCCAGCGTCAAAATTCGATAACGAAACCACGCAACGAATGGAATACGCGGAATATCTAGGGGTTGTATTCGTACCCTAGATTATCACGGTTACTCAACGTTAAACTTGATTTTTTTGAACGATCCGTGTTCAATCGATGGAGGCTCTCGAGTGACATCTTTCCAACTTTGGACTTTGCGTATTCGATACAGTAGCAGCGAGGAAGCTATTCATTAGCGCCTGTCATTTCGAGGTCGATGACTTGATTTTCCTTTTTTTTTTTTTTTACTAAAAATATAAAATGAAATAAAGTACTCTACTTTTTTATGTCCGTTTTGTTGTTGAGTTTCAGTCATACATTTCTCATACGTTTCGTCCTTTTGTGGACCTTGACGAGGACTAATAAAATCATTTATCTAGTGTGTCAAAGAACGATGAAAACAGTTTTTACATAGTTTAAAAAAAGAAAAGAAAAAAAAAACGCAAACCTACGTAGAATGTCGACTAGTCATGTTACCGTGACGACGGAACTCCATCCTGTAAATACATGCACGGTTATGAATGTGCCAGCCGATGGCATCACCACGGTAACGCGGAGACACTGTGCTCGAACGAGAAAAAACAGAAACGGAACACGCACTGCACGGAATTCATCGTCGTTTTAGGTGTTTGATTTGAATTCCGAAGTGGTCGTTTCTGCTTCTTTACCTTCGTTTCAGTTTTACTCCATCGAGCACATTCATCTGCAAACACGGCTCGAATGAAAATATTGACGAAATATTCCTCTCGACATTCAACTGAAAAACACGTGTTTTTAGTATACGTTTCTCAAGGATAACGATACCACTGTCGGATGAATAGACTAATATCCATTGTTGATTTTCTTAAATGGTCACGCACTATATACCACGATTAGCGTGACTATTCGATCTTTAACCTTCGGACTGAGGTGCCAAGACGTCCTGTAAAAGTGCCTAAACTCGTGTTTACTATACACATATAAAGTGCATACATCCTGGGTCGAGCCTGGGATATATTATTTTCCGACAACATTGCGTCACGCGTCAAATGAAAATCTTCAAAGAATTAGCAAGTTGCCGCATAAAGTCACGGATCCTCGATATCATCGTCGTTCAATTGTTTCCTAATTCAAAAAAAGTTCACAGCGCACGGCGTAACATCATTGCATAATGAATATCCGCTCGTAGCCATCATCTGACGGAATTATCATCGTGAAAAGTCATCCAAATCCGACGCATCCAGTTGCAACTGATGAACAGGCCGTTACGTAATTTTCGCGTTACGGAACCGTTTAACGGGGGCAACCCTGAATCTCGAAATCTCCCAGTTCTCCAATCCGTGCAGCAACAATAATTGCGAATTCCCGGGCTATTACACAACGAATGACCGCCTCGCATTGCGGCTCGACTAACCGTGAACCCCATTACCTAGTTCCCAAACACTCGGTAATCACGCAACAGCGGATTAGGCACGTGAAAAATCTTCCGAATCCGCTAGCGGCTAGCGAACTGGAATCTATTTAGTCGCGATTCTCGAGTGGACGATGTATATACATATATACGTACAATAGCTCGTATATGCGATCGACGTCGCCACGAGTCGCGGATCCGTACGTCGTGTATGTTGGCGCACACTCCGATGATCGTGCACATGTGTGGGCTTTATGGTTATGCCTGCATCGCTTGCTTTCACTTCACAGAGTCGCGGAATCGTCGGAATCGCACACCCGGAATCGCGCACCACCGGAATTTGGCGGTGTTCTTCCGGTTAACGGCGCGGGCACTTGGGATTGCGGATAATTGACCGATCGGAAATCCCGGCGGTTGGCCGCAATTGCCGATACCAGGGTGTCCGCCTTAAGCGCGAGGATACGCGGGTACCGTTTTGACACGTTATACGCGAGGAATAGGCCACGATCGTTTATTCTATACTGCCGGTCTCGCCAGTACCACCGTGTACATTCGAAGGTTGCATTCTCGCCCGAGTCCTCCCGCCTCTTTCTCCGCCGCCTCCTCCTTCTCGTGGAGTCATTCTCCTACCTCCTGTTCACCTGGGGTATTTACCTGGCGAACGCGGACCGCACGGAGAGTCACGAATACGACCGGAGCCACACGACAAATTGGCGCCGACACTTTCGAATTCGAGACGACCAATGTCCCGGCAAAACTTTTCATGCGGCTTAACGAAACTTTTTTCAAGTAGAATCTCTACGGGTATTGTCACGCCGACAGTCGGCTGACAACTGATATTCAACGTCACGCGGAACAAGCCCACTCTATACATATACATATATATAGGTGCCGTGGTTGATGCTGGATAATAGGACGTGACCTTACGATTGATCGAGAAACGTCGAGGACGTTACGCTGAATTCGTGCTTAATCATCCAGCTGTCTTGTATTTTTAGTAGTAAACATTCAAATTGACGTTAATAGATCCTAAACTAACGGCCTCTGGAAATATATCAGTAGGATATACGCTATTTTTGCCTATTGGGCAAAATTTATTTGAATGGCAAGGTCTTATGCTAAGATCGCGATGACTGGGAAAGCGTTTATCATCTACGTTTCGGCTATGATGGACGCCCCTTTTAGAAAGTACTTGGTTCGTTTTCTAAATGAGTCCGAGACCTTGATGTCCTTCTGGTCATATGTTGACTAGCTGAATTTGTGGCGTGATCGCGTTTTTATTTCACGGTATATAGCATGGGAAAATAGCCTGATCTATTGTGTTTTGAATTTTGGCAAACAATCACAATTATGTAGCTTCATACTTGGATGTTCGATTTTAAATCTGTATAATCTTGAATACTGTTTTCGTAGGAAAGTTCGATTTCTCTCATGCGGCCGAAAATAGACGTGCTCGAATTCATCAGGACTAATACAATCTTCTCCGTAGCGCCATTTATATGGCGTATATAATAGAAGTACGTCAATGGCAATTTCTTGTTTCCCTGGAGCACAAAGTCTACATACTTCGCTGTTTCGGGTCAATGTCCTCTTGCGGTAGCCGAATGTGCGATAAACTTTCCGTTATGACATTTCGTCCTGTAATCAACATCAGTAATATAAGTTAAACAATCCAACACAATCACTCTGATTGAACGAGTCAACTCTCTTCTGAGTAATATTTCAAATTCTGACTGTGACATCACCGTTGTGTCCCACATACATAACGCGACCAACAACTGATGAACAATAATATTGCACAATTATAAGCAAACAATTTGTTATAAAAAATTGATTTTATTGCTATAGCTTAATTACGACGGATTATTTTTATTTGGCCAACGGCTAAATCAATGACGTACCAAATTCACGAGGATGGCCCCTCATTGCAACGCGTTCAAGTAGAAGGCAAAGGCCAACTAAAAATAATAATTCGCCACGATCGAACTAGTAATCGGATAACATTTTGGTAGTGGACATTTATTATTAGTCTCGAGTAGATTGTGCGAAGAATCAACTCGTCGTTTATTATTGTTTATCAGTTGTACCTTATAAATTATCAAAACGTTTTCAATAAGTCCAAACATTACTTATCCCATTTTTTAAATTAAAAATCATAATTTTACATTTTGACGATGCCCAATGCACATACACACACGCGCGCACAGCGTTGGATTCATTTAACGCTCCAACAATTTTTACGGGCCGTCGCTAGCGAAACTAGTCCAGTAAAAGTTAAAGAACTTTAACAAACAAACTTTACATATTGCACTTAAAATGCTCGAATCCGCTTGCTGAGCAGATCCTATTACAATTGTTCTCGTTATTAAAATAATGCCGGGTAATCTCGTCGGATTTCGCAAAGTTCAACGTATTTATAGAAACGAGAAATTGCAGAAAATATATTACTTCAAAGTAAGCTTAATAACTTATTTATTCGGAATACTATTCGCGACACAAGATGCCATTTTTTCAATCAATCTCTTATTCGCTGAATTTTAATTCCATTTTTTTCTATTCGTCGTTATTTCGTCCATATTTTTATATCATCTTATTATTGTATAGTCGAGAGCAAATATCACGTAATCAATAAATTCATGCATTGAGGTATGTAATATCATACATGCGTAACTCGACCATTAAAATTCTCCAATAACTTAATCGATAAGTAATTCAGGCCAAGAAGAGTCGTCGAAGGACTTGTGCTAACCTCGAAAATTTTTCAGCATTTATTCCTAGTCAAAGTTCAATGATTATTTTTTTACGACCCTCAGAGTTTTTGGAAATAATACGGACGCGTATATATGATTTCAGTTTCACTAATGTTTTGGAATATGATTTTCACGCGTGTACCAAATACTCGTTATACTTATTCGCGACATATTGCATTCGACAGACACAATAAATTCATTTTTTAACTTTATTTACATATTTTAATCGAATAACCATTATTTAAAATCGACGCAGATGAACCGAGAATAATTTCCACGCGGATGCCGGCATGTTGACGTCATATTTAAACAGCGCAATCGATAATTCTAAGTTTAAACACGGCCACGTATCAAATATTAAATAAAAATATAATATTGCAGTCAAGCGTTTAATATGCGCGGTTTCGTTAATATCGCCATTAACATTGGAGTACAATATGAGTCAATTTTTCCTCTTCCTATTTAGTAGTCTTTGTTTTTATTGAGCGATTTTGTCGTTGTCTCTCTTTTTGTTTTTTTTTTTTTTTTTTTTTTTTTTTTTTTTTTTTTTTTTTTTTTTATTTGAACAGTTTTAATGGCTGCTAGATATTAACCACGGATCGAATTAAATCATTTAACACTTTTCCCGGCTTATTTTTTGACACAATTTTTCAATATTAAATGAGGTACTATCAGGGTTCATTAGTTTTGCATTAAGTACTTTACTTTTTGATTGCTTTTTTCCCCCTCCAACAGACTACATAAATCTCGCGAATGATCGATATTTTCATAATGACTGAACCTTCCACAATTCTGATTTCACAATTTCCAGCACTGCTATGGCACTAAAAATTATTTTTCCAAACAGTTGTTGAATATTGGTATTTTATTTCCCTTAATTTTATTTAATGCCACGATCGATTGATACATTCCTGGAAAAAAAAAATATACGATAAAACATTTCGTAGGAAATCGTGTTTTCTATGTAACGTTTTACAGTATATTTTTTAACCAGGAATGCCAGTCATAAATGTGACGTCACAAGATCGTCAGCCAATGGCAGTAGAGCGTTCTTATGATTGCTGCATATAGTCTAGGCGCAGGACATGGTTCCGTGACCGTTTATATGTCCACGGCTGGAAACAACTGTATTCGATGTATTTTGACCTCCTGAACACAAATTTTTTGGTCTGAATGCCGAAAAATTGTTCATTAAATTGTTATTAACAAATTTTAATGACAAATAGAAAAAATTGTTTTTCGGCTTCGAAAAAATTC
>JAPYZR010004705.1:0-16628 GCA_030522945.1 Trichopria nigra | reverse complement strand
GGGTATTTTCCAAAAGATTTTCTTACTTTTTCACAAAGTTTCCTGAGCTCAAACGTAAGATACAAATTTTGCCTTTTTGGGACTTAATGGGTTAATACTTCGCCCGCATTGCGTCAAGCCAAGTAATAAAACTTCAAAGTCATAAAATACCAAATTTCTAATAATGATATACTTTCGTCGGTGTTTATTGGTGTATTTATGAATGAATGAATATAATTATGAGATTACAATCATCTTGATATATGCGTATAAGTAATAGACAAGATCTAGAGAGAAAGAGAGAAAGAAAGAAGGAGAGAAAGAGAGAGAGAGAGAGAGAGATAGATCCTATACGATATTTTAGAAATGGGAAATAGACATACAATGAATAATTAATTTCTTAATGGTCGACGTCGATATAATGACAATTTATTAAATTACTGTGAATATTCTTAAAATTCGCATACAATGGGATATAATGAATCGTTTAATTATTTCCATTGAATAATTTTACTGAAAAAATTAATTATCTTCCATTAATAAATGTATCCACGTTTATATATATACGCTCGATTCGGGAAAATTACCAAATGTCTCGATCCGCACGAAAGGTCTTAATCGTCATGCGTGATTTACGTCCTCTTTCATGTGCGCGAGTGCGACCTATAATTTCCAGCAATAATTAATTTTCAATCAACGCGAAATTTCCGGTCGCAAGCGGAAAACGGCTTAAAAGCCGCCGTTTCCCACGCTGATTTCTAAATAAAATAAGTAACGTCTTATTCTCCTGGTAGATGATTAACGGTCAAGCATACGCTTATTATGCCCCCCCCCCCCCCCCCACCGGTTGTAATCGAAATAATCTCGCGAATAAAATTTAAATTACACGGTAGAGAGTCTGGCAAAGAAACGATGACCTGCAAAATAGTTGGCGAGGTCGTGCCTTTGCATAAATCATCTCTTTAGAAATTTTCAAGTAGCGGAGCTCAAGCTCACTTGAAGGCGTCTTTCGCGATGCCTCTCATTCTCGTCGGTCTGATTCTCCTCTCCTCGGCAGCCCATTGAATGCGTCTCGGGGAAACCCTGCTATTTCGTCAGTCCCTTCCTCCCTGTCGCTTTCACGGTGCCCTTCCTGTCTCGCGCCTCGATGCTCCGAATATTCTCCCAAGTTGAATACTTTCATAGGCAACAATCGACACATTTTGCATGTTTCCGTAGCCACGTGACGCCGTTGAATGGGAATTCAAAATGTACCGCGCAATTTGTAAAGCGTATAAAAATAGGAAAGGAGGACAGAGGTTACCATTAATCTATCAAAGAATGAAAATGTAACTTTTATACCTGCATTCTGCGATGTCAATTTTAAAATTCCAGGATGACCGCTTCATTGTATATAGTCACTGGCAGAAAGATATAACTGAATGCAAGCACGTGCAAAGTAAGGTACCAAGAAAACTCTAAAAGGAAAATTAGGCTTTTTATTCATTATTTCTCCGGAAAATGTACGTCCAATTGACGAATGGACCCCATGTGATCCGGGTCAGATTTGCCCAGGTGCGTCTGTAGCAGACTCTACTCCCTCTGTACTTTCGTTTATGAGCATGGTTCGTGAATGCAACGACATAGGAAAACTACAGAAGAGCAAGTAAGGTCCCCGGGGCGATTCTTCACATCGTTGGTGACCAGAGCCATAAATAGAAAGTTATAGGTTCCATCCGATAAGCAAATGCTTCAGGTCATTCGACACAAGTGCCAGACGCAATATGTCTTGTTGGGATTTTAAATTTCTATCATCATCATATCAATGGTGGAGTTTTTGGGAATGACGTATCATCAGAATGTCAATCTCGTGCCAATGTTTTCGAACATACGCCATGAGTTCCCCAGATGGTAAGAGTACGTCCATTGGCGTCCAATGCTAATCCGGATAATCTCCCAACATTTGAATTATCTTAAGAGGATGCCTATCAGTCTCGTTCATTCGCTGCTTTGTCCTTGCACGACATTCGACTCCATTCTCGACAATACACTTTCGACGTAACGTCATGCGAATTGTCGTTCAATCTGCCTCTCACTCCCTAAAGGGAAGAAAATGCGCGTTTCAATTTCCCGCGTATAAGAGCCGAAGTGCTATGGCAGGAAGGGAATGAACGCGATGGGAACTTGCCTTAATTTTCTAGTCTTGGAAACGTGCGCGCCATTCCACCCGACGCGGTGCTGGGCATATGACGAGGGAAACGCGCGAATTCCCGCGAGCCCGGCGTTTCCGTGATTTACGAAGTCGCGCGAAAACGCGAGCGATGGAACGGAAGGAGCGAATTACGGGCAGAAATGCTCCGCGTCCCGGGCGATAAACACCGACGACGCCAACGCCACGACGCGTTTCGCTAACGATTTCTCTCTTCGTCTCTCTTCGTCTCTATTTCTGCTTCTCCCGTCCCATCTCCGTCTCTCGCTCATCCTGCATGCGAGTACTCCGACCTTTATGGTCCCGCCGTAACGGCTGCGGGTGCTCTCGAGACGCGCTTTTCTTTTAGCGGAATCGCAACCGGAAAACGTCCACGATTTCACCGCGACGACGCGCGAGTGCGATCGTTTCCCCGAGAATTCCCGGACGATTGTTACTTTTACGTTCCGACATTAAACGGCTGCGAACACGACGCGCAAAAAGCCGATTTTTGCCAGGGCTTTTCCGCGAACACCACATTTTACGGTTTCGGCCGATTTCAAATGTTTGTTCGCGACAAACGGACTTGACGAACAATATGTGCCAATGAATTTTTACGATTCGGCCAAAGTTTTACGAGTGCTTCAACGATCACCACCGAATAATGGTTTCATTTACAAATGGTAATTTCCGTTTTGTAGCTTTGCGCATGATTCCTAAATCAATCAATTCAATCAGTCTGTTGTTATTTCGAGATTTCATCCAGTTCCCATCATAGTCCATTGACTTTGGGAATGGGGGAAAAATTGAAGGCAAAAAAGCGACCATTGTGCGGGAAACTTTTGAATCGTCACCATTCTTCCAATCAGAGTTCGTCGTTATTGAATATCTAGATCCTTTGTAATTCTTCAAAAACTGCATCTCCAATTCTTTCCGACATTGACAATTTAATAGTTGCTAATGTATTTTTATCAGATCGCGGGGAACCTCCTTCGCCCTCTTCTCTTGCAGTCGATTTGCGGCAAAATCGCCCAAGAGCTAGACCTGGCGCAAACCGTTCTCGAGACGAGAGACAGAGAGGAGTAGAGAGAAAAGAAGCGTTTTCAATTTGAGTGCGATTCTGCGGTGTGCGGTTTACGATGGCCTGGTCCGACGAAGCGGCCGTTGTTCCGTCGTCTGTGACATTCACTGCACGAGTAGAACAAGCCCTCGGGTTTGCTCTATTCGTACCAATCATCCCGTCGCATTGTCTGGAAAAATGAGCCGTTACTCGTTTCACGACGAGCTGGACTTTTTACTACGAGAGGGTCTCCATTGCCCTCTTTAAAGTTTCTTTTTTTTTTTGGAAAAATTGATATGACAGACGCTGATCAAGAAGGATCCTTTCTTCTACATTAACCGTCAAAGAAAGCGGTCCGTTAAGCTTTCCGTGGTGTAAAATGAAAAGTTGGAAGAACAAAACCTCGGGATAGTTGGAACGAAAGGGGATGAAAAGTGTTGGGTATGTACCTACTCGATCAATAGCCAGCAATCCCATAACACGTATGGTACGGTGGATTGATCTGTCAAGAATATCGAATTGTCCAGAGCGCTGAAGATGGCAGCAACTATGAAAATTGCATATAATAACGTCGGAGGTCGAACGATGTCGTATTTTTATCGCGAACGGCGCCACGTCATTGGGCGCCGGGTATTTTCTTTGGCGAGTGGTTGTTTTTTTCTCTTCGCGTTATTTCACCTACCCGTTAACATATTAAATGCATAATTAGCACAAGGGAGAGCTGAATTCCGCAGTAATCGAGAACAGTGGAAGGCGGAAGTGGACGGGGTGGATGAGGCATTACCGCGCCGGTAGCGGAGAGAACAACCCGGCTTTTCATGCTCTCAGCACAGTCGAAAAATGGAGATGAGTTCTTCGCACTATAGGTAAGAATTCTTATGAACTCGGCCATCTGCTCGCGAGCCATGAAATTAGACGAAATGCAGATCTCTCGCGGCGTTTTAGCGAAGCCTCGACGGAGGCATGAAACTTCCTTATGTATATAGATGTACGGAGAAGACGCTGACTCCTGCGCACATAAGTTACTCGAGCCGGCAGAAGCTTTTAGCGCGGCCCCGTCACATTTCTTCTGGTTAAGCACACCTGGAGGTGGCCGCCGCCTCTTCACGTATACGGACATCGCCTCGCAAGCTCTAACGGTCCCTATTTAGGAGAGCGAAAATAATTTCGCGAATTTATGGATAAACTCGCGAACTAATCTCGGTTAAGAGTGAGTGTTTTTGAAAATTTAACGAGTCTTACAAATGCCCGACTGCTGGGAGTAGCGCAGTTAGCTTAATATACGGCTCGGCGCTTATGCGCGCGAGAAACATTCTGGGTCACGTTAAATTAGCTGAAATATTAATGTCCGACGGCGAACGTCGGGCGACGTTAAGACGTAAGGATGCCAGGGAGTGACGTTTCAGTGTCTCATCGAGTCGCCGCGACATTCCACCAAAGCGAATTCAAAGTCGTCTCCTGCGCGGATCGCCAGCACTCTTTAATATCATCGCCGTTTTTTCTTTCTTTTTTTTTCTTTTTCTCGCCGCCTCTCGGGCATCCCAGAGAGAGGAGAGGCTTGTCCCGCGTGATTTTCGACGCTAATTAAAAGCGCCTTGAAAACGCGGTTTTCTCGTGCGCAAGCGGAATACCGCGTCGGCTCGTTAGCGCGCTCTTCCCTTGGAAACGTACATGCGAAATTGCATTAGGAAATAAACATGTAGCGCGTCGCACGACGTCGACATCGGTTCCACTTCCGCGCTCTCTCGCGCGCATTCGCAAAAGTGGCGTGGATATCGCCGAGCTATTTAACTGCCAGATGAGAAGCGAGCGTTAATTACGCCGAAGGATGTGCAAGAAGCGATCGCGCGGTATATACTCGCTATCTGCGATCGGCAGCTCGCCACGTGCACCGCGATGTGTCTCCGTCGATCGCAGCACGATAGGGCAACGAGCCACGTCAACCGGAGTACATTTGTTACGGCGAACTCCATCGGGAACTCGGCAGCAGAAAACCCGCGAGGTGATCGCGAGGTGATCTCCGAGGTGCGGTTTTTTCCTTCCATTAGATATCGATTGGATATCGGGTACGCGAGAATGAACATTTATTGGTCGGAATCTCGCGTACAGGTAATTTCCCACAGTAGCGGTCTCGGTACAAGCCTTATGGTAATTTGCGCAGTACCCGACCGACAGATAATTAACGTGGAATTAACAGGTTACATTTTAATTGCATCTATCGTCATCTATCGTTCAAAATTATCGGTACGAAGTTTGGATGCAGGATAGTTCATGTCGTAGACTATCAGCTAGATGAGTGTCGTTTAAACGATACAGCGTTACCGCAAGTTCCGTCAATGGATGAACGACGGTGTCTCGAGAGTATTTGGCAAACACTTTGTCGGAACATATCATGGGCAAGAAATGCTTTTCGAAATTGCTGCACGTTCTCGAGAGAAAACGAAATTCTTATTCGTCTGGTTCGTCGATGAGTTCGCGAAAGGAGCGGTTCGAGTCAATCGACTTACCTGTCGGCGATATTCAAATTGCTGGGGAAAGCGAAGCACATTACAACGCGGGAGCAGAGAAGACAACGCGAGTTTATCACTATCGGATAAATGGCAGGTTTTTGCAGCTTGCGCGAAGATCAATTGTCACGCTCGAGAAACCGCGCGAGGTAGCGGGTGGGTCGACGGGTCGTTCGTTGCGAGCAGCAGCGTCGACGATGGCAATGGTTTACGTGCAAACGCTTCATTAGACACATTTATATGTACATACATCCAAGTTTACATGGCAGGCGAATACTCCCGTCCCCTGGGGGGCTGCCATGGAAACACGAACTCTCTACCCTGACCGTGTGCGCGCACGGATAAGCGTACTTTGTGCCACCAGTCCTCAACGCGTACGCAGAGCCCGTTGAACTCACCTCGAGATTCTAGTCGAGATGGAATTTTCGCTCTGCTCAAATGCATTAAGGACGTCCAGATGCACCTAGCAAATCTCGGCTGTCAGTGCGTCCCATTTGACGGTGTCGTAAGATCGCGCACGTACGTGTGCGTGTGTCTGTGTGTGTGTGTGTGTCTGCGTGTACGCGTCGTCCGTGCTGCCTGCATGAGTTTCAACGAATGATACCAAGTTCTGATTGTTCGATGAACTGCTTCCGATGCGCTAGAACGTTGCGGTATTGTTCAATGTTTCAATAGTCCCAAAGAGACGAGTGTGCGTCTCTGTTGAATACTTTTTAACTCAATCTTTGAAGTTGAGAACTTCCTAACGAGAATAATTGTCAAATGACAGTCGACAGTGCGATGTATGAAATTCGATATTGCTTGCGAGTGTGCATCACATTATCTAGAAAAAATAAAAGCGTATGAAAACACATGGATGGAGTATCATCATTGTGTCTTTGAAGACTCGTCCAAATGAAAATAATATATGGATTCCCCCATACAATCTTTTAAAGAAAGGGTCATTATTTTCATTAGTCATTTGGAAATTCAACAATTCTCAGCAGTTAGAACCGAGAGGCGTCAGCTTGGAAGTCGCGTTGCTTTCCGTCATCTTTATATATGTATAATTGTATATGCAATTAAAGGCTCAGACGACGAGGCTATAGCTATGCGTCGCAACGACCGCAGACACTTGACTGACGCGCGATGTGTTTGTCTTGCGTAAATATACGGGGTAACGCTTGTGCAGTATGAGAATTGCTTTGTGGGTCAGACGGAGTTGAGGAGGTTTCTCCACAATCGCCTGATTAACGTCTATCGATCCTAATTCGGCTCCGCTCCCTCTGTTGATGTTTGACATTGATGCGCTTCTCCCTCTGCCAACTACGAATATAAGCTCGGCAATAATGGCATTATAGTTGCGGGCATTCGTTTCATTTGTCGTAAACAACGAGTAGTAGTACGGCAAACAAAAAGAAAAAACAAACATGTGAGTTTCTATTTATTCAAAATATACCTGAATCCGCTTTCACTCGTGATGATAATAGCGAAACGTTGGGTAATACAATTATTTCGTAAATGAATAGGCTTGTGTCGCCGACATTGTCGCAGTGCGCGTTCGCACCATGGCGCACTTTTAAACGGAACAGTGCGGTTGAACGCGAATGTTCACTACTCTTGACGAAATTGCGTTATAAACAAAGTTTATTACACCGCATCGTAACTCATGGTCACCCGAGACTCGCGGAGCAGAGTCCCTTTATTAATAATTAATTGTGGAGCGCAGTCACTCGAGGTTAGTTAACTCCGCACTCGGCCAGTCGGCTGCATGTTTGACCAGACCGCGTACAATTGATAACGGATCGCTCATCAGTCGTTCAACGAGTAATGCGACGTTTCTTTCTTAAGAACTTGCATCCCTACAATAACGTCCGCGTCCCGAGACAAAAGTCTCAAAACTGATAACAATTATTGTATAGGGGAATACATGGAATACATGGAAGTAGCAGGAAAGGAGATTGAATTCCTAGAACAATTTTTACGATCACTACTCCTGAGCCATTACTAAAATACGAGAGTGGCAATTCGTGCTAATTAGCGGAAAACTGAGAATCGGTCGATTGCCTTCGACACGACATTACGGGGCTTGAACGAAAGCTTCAGTGCGGGTAAAGTAGACGGAAAATGTAGAAGAAAGTCGAGAAAAATATGCAGTATCCGTGATGCACCACTCCTCCTCATTTGTAATCATGAGCTTCGACGCTTGTCTTAATCCTTGCTTCTTTTCCTCCACCCTCTTCCCTCTTTCGCCGGGTCCTTCGTGGTTCTCACCGCAGCCAGTAAACTTCGCTCTAGCCAGTTCCGGACTTGCGAGAGGTCTTCTCTTTTTTCATCTATCCGGCTCCTTTCTTTCGCGCTCGAAGCACGCTATATATATAGGCTCCATGGTAGCTGTATATTACATAATGTATAACGCTCTTTCGGTGAACGTATCCTTCTCTCTATCTCTCTCTCTCTCTGGCTTTATTTTTCTCTCGTTCTCCTTCGCTTCCACGCTGCTGTCGCCATCATTGACTATTCTTCTGTCACGGTATTACCTCATCCCAGTCGATACCTCACCGTTAAGCCGCGGGATGAAGATGTACGGCTGTTTTATCCAGACGTTATACGTTGCCGCTAACGACTACACGGAAATGGGTTTTTCAACTTTCCTGCTATAGCCATACTTCATACAAAAAGTTGCCCCGAAGTAAGGTATTAGGTCAGTCAACGCTCGGATGGCTTGTTAACGCGAAATCTTTTAAGTGTCAATTTTTTTATCTCGTCTCCCTCAAGGATAACCGCAAAGTGGAAGTTGGAATTATGAGATTCGACAACGAGTACGTCAATTACTCGAGAATTTATCATCTCTTAGTTATAATAACAGTACACTACATGCATGTACGGAAAGATGGAAAAGACGGAAATTACAATCAATGGAACAAAATGTTGTCCTTTATAATTGAAGGACAATACATTATCGGATAAAGGAACTTGACTTGGCGACGAAACCAAAAAGTAGGGCAAAGGGCAATGATGCGTCCCAGCGATTCAACGTGACGCGAATCGTAAAAGAACTTGGGCTTTCCGCCGGGAAACTCCGATGGATGGGAGCAGACACGTATAATCCGCAAAACGTCCGCGAAAAAATTTCACAATTACATCAAATCTCCGGGCAAATTTGCCGAGAGCGCCTGTGCGCGCGCGACTAAACGCATTAACATTTAATTTAAACGCGCGCACCTGCCTCTAATATTCGTAACCGAAACCGGCATCACCGCGAGTTTGCCGAAAGTTCGAAATGAACTCGGTGCCAACTTGGCGTACACGTATTATTCTGCGTGCCCTTTTGTACCGCGCTCCACGACGGCGTACGCTTAATCGCGAACTTCATTGTTACAACAAGGAACTGGTTTTGCCGAGTTGTGCGCGACTACGTAAGGTTGTCATGTTCCGCGGGATTTTCATTCGCCCGAGATGAACCCGAGACACTTTCGTTTTTGCGCGCACTAATTGCACGTCCGGGCGAAAGTTAACGTCTGCGCCGACGTGGACCGTTATTCGCGTACGTGGAAACACAATCGCCGAGGGACCTGCTGGAAATATCGTATAGGTAAAGTCGAACTAACCGAAACGCAAGATCATTACACTTCTCATTGGATTACTGGTCACGAATTTGGATGTAGGATTACGAAAATGGCGAGTGCGATTGGAAATCAAAAATGACTCACGAATGAGGGATTTGGGATATAGTTTTATGGGAGCTTGGGTGCGTAAAATGTCCAATGGACGTTGGAGTTCGTAGAGATAAGCGTCGTGCGAAATGACAATATGTAGTAGTACACCCCTCAATCAGTTTCAGACGACACCTTTATCCTAGCTTTGGACCATCATTGAAAGCTAAACCATCAACAGATGTCAGTGTAAATCTCGTTCTTACACGTACATGAACGACATGAAAACTGCGTACACCAAAAACCTGAGGTTTCGATCTAAGACCAACATATCAGACAAAATGTTGAAACAAAAGAGCGAGGCTGATGAAGCGAACGGCAATACCGAGGATGAGATACGCGTGCAGCGAACTACGTTACGTGTACGCGCCATTGCAATCGTTATCAATAGCCAAACGCAACATTTGCTCGTGTCATTATTTGACGTTCCTCGGAACCGACGCCATCCGCGCAAATATTTGCTTTAGCGAGGAAGTACGGTTGCGCCCGAATTCGAAAGTAAACTTAAGAAATCACATTTCTCAAGGCATTGAAAAATCGTCGACCATTCGTCCATTCGCGGGGAAGTTGATTATCAACCTAACAAAAAATCTATCCGACAAACTTTTCGCGGGAAAAATATACGGACACGCCGGGAAATTTAGTGGACTCTAATAAATTTAAGGCGGAATTTTTATGGCCCGTGTCATAGGTAAAAAATGATCCGGAATGGAGCGAAACCGCCACGGCCAAACCGGCTTCGATCACCGACCGACCCCCCCACTCCCCTTCCGTAACTCGAAGACATTTCCCGCTGCCTTCTTCAAATGAGCTTTTTTTGCGCGAGCAGTCCGTAACCTTGATAACAAATCCCATAAATCTGCCTCGCGCGACTACACAAACATCATTTCCTAGGATTCGGTATACAATTCGAACTTTCGACATGGCTGGTGAGAATAAGGTTCGTTCGACGGAGAGAGATGAAAATGTGACATGCTTTTCTTTGAAAATGTTTCTGGCCCCTTTCATTGGTATGCACTACTTTAAACTAACCACTAATTTAAACGATCGTTCCACATTATGCGATTACGGATCGTATAGCAATAACTGGGACCAGTAGCAAAATGGGTAAATTAAGTCAAAGATTTAATAAGGAGTTGGAAACAGTTGGATGAAAAGGTGAACTGATAACTTGGTTTTAATTCTAACTTTTCTGTGCCACAGCGGGGGTAGATGCTTGGGAATCATGTCTTGGAAAAAACATTTCTGTATAAATTAAGATTTTGAAACGTTATTATCAATGTCACCGTTAACGAGTTATGTAATTATATGGTTTCTGCATGAAAAAGAACTAATACTCGCAAAATTTATTTTTCTTTGATAATTTTTTTGTTTTGTCACTTCAACGGACGATGAAAAAAATTATTTTATATAGTCAATTCCATATATGATGAAAATCCTACTTTGTAAATTATCGATTTATTTCATGGTTCCCTTGTAAAAAAAATTAAATATACCTGTTTTTTTTTTTTTACTGTATTAGAGACCTTAATAACCCGTTATTCGTTAAAATCAGTTCTTGTCATTAGAAAAATTTTTTTTTTAAATCCACAGAGTGTTTTTTTTTTATCTTCAAACTTTCTTCATGAATAATGTGTTTAGAAAACATAACAACAAGATCAAACTAGAACTATATTTAATATTTTATTTATTTTAAATCGTTACTGAACCGTTTCATTGTTTATTAAAAACAAATATTCAGTGGAAATTCATTTTATCTAAATTTAATACAAAGTTTTTTCAATATATTTCTTGTTTATCAGATATATTTATCATTGTTATAATTTTTGTTTTCTTATAATTAAAGTATAGCTTTATTATTATACTATGTCAAAACGATTTTTATACATTTTTTGTTATTTAAGTCGAATTTTGTTATTCTTTCATTCAAGTCGAAACGTCGTGATTGTTTTTATTTATTTAATTTGTTCCATTATGTCAATGGAGAGATCTAAAACTTTCGACTTAAGGAACCAACATTTACGGACGAAAAATCTAATTTGATCTAAATTATTATATAAACAGGACTTACGTATATCGGTCAGCTTGATATAAGCAACCTTATATTGATTCTATTAATCGTTGCCATCAACGTCACTTATAAAGGTTGATTGTCGTAATCACGCATTTTACAACGGTGAAATGATAATATGTCGAAAACTGACGTGAAAAGTGAAGATCAAAGAGAAATAAATTAATGGATCCAATCCTTCAAAAAAAAAAAAAAAAAAAAAAAAAAAAAAAAAAAAAAAAAAAAAAAAAAAAAAAAAAAAAAAAAAAAAAAAAAAAAAAAAAAAAAAAAAAAATACATGAGATTGGCGAGCGAAAAAGGGATTAGCGAAATACTCGAAAATTGATTAGAATTGACTTTATAACCGAATAGTGACAAAATATGTTGAGCGGAATCGAGAAAAATGGAAACATAGGTTAATGGGCGAACAGATAAATTAAAACTGTTGAAAATTGATAAAAATTAAAGATAAGTGATGAAAATAAGCGATAATTCATCAACATAAACTATAAATATAGAATTTCAGAGTTTACAGAAGTGTTGAGAATAGATAATATTTTAATGACGAGAATCGATAGATATAGTAACGAAAATTAAGGTGAGGTAGAGAGTTAACGGAAAACAAACCAAAAATATGACTAAAACTAGGCAAATGCGACGGTACCTATACCGATAACACATCTTATCGGTGCCTTAAAACAATAAATGTCAATTCAAGTCTCGAACGAACGATTCAATTTAAGAAACTATATACAAAAGCTATTTGCTAGCTCTGTTTTTTTTTTTTTTTTTCCTTAATCAACGAACAATCCAATTGAATTCAAGCTCGCCGCGACTGAAAATGCAGCGCGGGGAAAAAGGATAACAAACTGCGATTATCCATCAAAATTTGAAAACGACAATTTTGCGGCCAATTCGAAAGACAGTAATCGCGTTCGCGCGATCCAGAATTAACAAGTCGGCCAATCGTTCAATTACACCGCGAGGACTTTGTAAATCATGCGAATCCGGTTTTGTCGCGAATGACGTACGCAGGACCCATACGCCTCGTAACGCATTTTATGATACGTGCGGTCGGATTCCCAGGTGCGTCGTAATTTCGTCCATTGTAAACGAGCGAGTGAGTGCGTGAGAGTGAGAGAGAGAGAGACGGGAGGGTGTGAAAGAGAGAGAAAGAGAAGAAACAGTAAATGCGTCATCCGAATCGGTCCCCGAATGACGCACTAAATTTTGCGAATCGAGTTACAAAGTAATTGCGGAGGGGCGCGGATCTCGCGTTTCTTTCCTCCGTCCATTTATCACCGGAGCTGCAATTCGCATGCGAGAACATTTTTATTGCCTCGAATAAATATCGCTTTCGATTGTTTACGATTGCCGATTTTTTGACGCCAATTAAAAGTGCAGGACGCGCGATAACTCGCCATTCGAGCCGGAGGTCTTGGCGCGATAAATACTTTTAGTGCCCAATAAACAGCTCTCGGGGCGGGGAATTTACGATTTTAAGCGCGTCGGTCTTGAGTTCTTTGACAAGTTCGGCGCGCAAGGCCATTTCGTTCGACGGCGTAAATTCAGTTTCTGATATCAGGGAAGAAAGGGGGGACCGTGTTCGGTTTATAACCCGAAAATCCAATTGCGCGATTTTTACGCGGTACATATTCGCTTTATTGGCGAGCTGAAACTGGAACGTTTGCTTTTTATTGGCGAACGAATATCGCCTTTCTCTGTTTTCTTTTTTTTTTTTTTTTTTTTTCTTTGACAATTCGACATTTGCGCGATTGGTCGAAAAATTTGCCGGCGAACTAAATCGCGTCATGAGAAATATAAAGCACCGTCGCGAGGAAATCGTCAGTTTGTTAAAATCAATTTGCTCGTCGAATCATTCCCTTTCGAAAATTGCTGATTGTATACGGATGAAATGATGGATGACAGGGATTATCAAACTTTTCAAAGGCAGATGGGCAGACGGGTGTGTAGGGACAAATGTTAAAAATCGTATAGAGATCGGTCTGAGAAAAAAAAACATACAAATAGGAGAGGACGAATACCATTATATCGAGAGTGACGAAGGTCCAAAAAGAGATACGCCACGTAATAGCGAATATATTGGTAGATCCTTTCCCTCTAATAGGACCCCTGAACTTTATAAATAAAAAATTGTCCGACTCATTGTCTGTTTAGTCGAAGCGTAATACCGGATTTAGGTTTCCAATATCTTAATGATGAGACGAAGCATACAGGGAATTCCACGGGGAAATCCTCTTTTGTCGAATTCAATCGGCTTAAAACGACGGCCGGAGAGTCTGCCGGCTAGACTTCAAGTACCGTTTATTGGATGCTGCCAAGTGCCGATAAATCCAGCCATGTTAAACAGGATAAAACTGTATGGAAATTGCTCGGCCAAGATACATCCGATAATGTTGTAGATGCTGAAAATCCCGTGCATGAATCGCTAAACTTTGGATTTAATTAAGAAACATTAAATAACGTTAGAATTCAATTAATCATTGACATTGAGTCGTGAATGAGTCGCTTTTGTTACGTTGTTATCGTACTTTTTGTATAATTTTTTCAAAAGTTGTCACGATGTTTTATTAGTATTCGACAATTGAAAAAGAAAGAATTTTAGTCGAGTATCAATTGTATTTTCGTAATTTTAATATAAAATCATCCCACCCCCCTTCCCATTTAATCTTTTAATGATCAACTGAAAAAAAAACTTTTTGTTTTACATCAGACTGTAGAGAGTCAACCGTAAAACACTGTGGAACTGTTTGACATTTTAATATTTTATTGTTCAGAATTGTTTTGTAGTATTTTAAATTTTTAACGAGGCAGATGTTTGACAATGCAGAATCCACAAAATGCAAAATCAATTCATCTCAATATTTATCACCCCGAAAGTAAAAGTGCGCACTGTAGAAAATGTCCGTGTTAATAACATTTACAACTTTTATTCACAACATTTTTCGAATTATTTTATATAATTTACTTATTATATAAATTATAAGAATGGGGACAGAAAATTATAAAAGATATAATATGTTTCAACGAGATCTACAAATTATATTTAAAATATTTTTCAAAATTTTTAATATTTTTTACTCAATTGAATGTTTGTTGTAAAATTGTTAAAATAAAATTGTTGGTTACAAATTCTTCTTCTTCCCTATAAGTTACTCTCTAAATTTCTTTGAGTGAATTCTTCGACTCTCCAATGAAGAGTGAAATTTCAGTCTAAAAAGTGTGGAAATGTCACTCTTAACGTGTGGAAATTCACTCTTTTGAAGAGTAGCTCAACTTTCACTCTTTAAGAGTGAAATTTCAGTCCATGAAACTTACAGAGAAGAAGATTATTATTTATTACGAGTGTAATCTGTATATAAACGTAGATGCAAATGAGAAAATCCATGAAACCTTCAGCTTTTGGTGTTGAGTATTCATAAAACAAACAATGTGGAAGTTCCAGGAGATGTAAAGAATTGGGGAACTGTATGTATAACGATATGTAACGAAGGAAAAAAGCACGGCGTGAGAATGTGATTTTCGATTATGTTTATAATTTTAAACTAACAATAGCGTCGGACGGGCAGTGTTTTTACTAGTATATTTTTGTTCAGTGTCACTTTTTAAAACCTTGAATATGAATATTTCCAAGGAACAAACCGTTTACTTAATGTTTGTGATATAAATAACCATCAGGGTCACTGACTAAGAAATCTTGCGATGGACAATAAAGAGCGCCAGGCTACAAAAGCACATTTTTTAAAACTTGTGGGTTTTCAATTTTATAATTCAAAATGTTAAAAAAAAAACGAATTGTGAAGGCGCGTATACGCTCTATGACAAACGTCATTTCGAGGTTCTCAAAGCTGTCAAATCAACGCCAAATTCGCAAAGCAAAACATACGTGGTGAATTTGTTGCTTTTTTGTTGACGTATTGCCAATTTTGTCGCTCCCGTATTTTTATAAAAATTCGCTTATGTTTATTGCTAGCTTCATCTTAAGTTTATATACGTGTCATTTTGTAGGGTGTTTCGTATATGCCAGACCCACCTTTGACATTTCAGCTAAATAAAATCTTTAAAAAGTTAGCGTATGAATAAATCCTTATTGATATATGATATCGATATATCGATATCAATGATGTATGTTCGAAGAAATATACGTTTTCCATTTTAATGTATTTTTTGTTTTTTTTTATTGTTTATTTCACCGTGAACATTGCGAATCCGAGGTTACATTCCTAAAGTGCAACCCCGAAAACTCTGAGCACACCGTTTCAGCTTGAGAAAGCACTTTTTGCCAATTCGGCCCGCCATATTGGAGTCGCCATTTTGAATTTTAAAAATCTGAGATCAGATTCGTAATCAGCGACCCCGACAATCCCCGAGTAACAAATTTAATCTGGATTGAGCAATGTTTTGCATTTTGGTCCGCCATCTAATATCCGCCATTTAGGATTTTGAAAATCTGACTCCAGATTCGTAATCAGAGACCTCAAAAACCCCTATAAACCAAATTTTACGTGAATTCGCTAAATACTTTTTCTAACAATGAATTTTACGTGAAAAATGTTATGTTTTTCAATATTTGTTTATTTATATCAATAAATGAACTGCATGTATTAATTATTTTCGCATAAATATGGATTCTCTGACATGATATGATAATGAAATTACAAAAAAAAACAACGAAAAAAATGAGTATAAATTGACTTAAAACCTGTAAAAATGATACGAATTCAGGTGGGATATTTTATATATTTTATAAAATATTATAAATAGGAAATTTGATGGATATCAGTACAAAGTTTCAACAAAATTAAGTAAATTAAATTTATTACACAGATTTAAATTTGTTACAAAGATAATATATTGAGCCCCTGCATTAACGACGTTAAAATGTAGAAAGAAGAATAAGAAAGCAAATTTAGAGACTGAAAGTAAAAACTTTCCAGGATACGTGTATTATTGTAATAAATAAAAATTCAGATTATCAATTAAAGGAAAATCCCAGCAAACAATCACAGAAGTTATGTCACAATTATGTAACAGTTACATTAAAATGTCCCCTCAAAATTGGCACAGTTACATAACAGTGATTGTGACGTAATTGCTATGTAACTATTACGTCACAATCACTGTTATGTAACTGTGCCAATTTTGAGGC
>JAPYZR010004704.1:0-29450 GCA_030522945.1 Trichopria nigra | reverse complement strand
TCTTATATCTTTGGTCTAGTTTGGGGACTGTGGTGTTACACGATGCGGAATAAAAAACCGAGTTTTAGGCATGTTGTGACAGTTAGGTTAGGCTAGTTTCAAGCGGGGGGGGGGGGTCCAGGGGACCCCCCGGACACACACACCCTCCCCCCACGCGCCCCCTTAGGGGGCGAAGATAGTATAGGGGTTTCCCCGTTGCTTCGCAACGTTTTTCAGGACAGTCCCCAAACTGTACCAAATATATAGTTATACATATATATATATATTAAAAAATAAAAGAAATATATTTTTTTTACTTATCAACATATGGTTCAGGTGTGTTTCGTTCTATTGTTCTTATAAAATTGATCAGTCTCGATATTGTTTTGTTACTTGATATGTACTTTATTTCAAATGTTCATTTTTGCATTTCCAAACTATTTACGTATGTCGATACCAAAAGTGTTTGCAAATTTTCGTCGAAACTGATAATTAAAAAAGAAACAAATGTAAAGATAACTAAACTGGCAAATAAGTTCAGTGTTTTTTTATTATTATTTTACTAAAAGTTACTACAATTTTTGCATATACAAATAATTACAAGTCTATGATATTGTTCGACATTTATATATATATATATAACGTAAAACAAAATTTAAGGCATAAGATCTTTTTTATACAAGTTATAATTAAATATACACACCCTAGTAGAAAATGAGTCTAGTTTCTATCCAGTTTGCTTTTTTCCCATGTTAAAGGTATAGGATAACTGGGCAGTGTAACAGAAAACTGGACAGATTTCTACCAGGGGCATTTATGAAAGGAAATTTTATCGATATGATCCGTTTATAAGCTTTTGAATGCAACGTCATTTTACGGAATTTTTACTCATAACAACTTAACAACAAATTTGTTAATAAAATAATCAACACAATAAATTTTATAATAAATCATCACTTCCATTGATATTTTATCTGCTTATGATTCATGCTTTCACTGCAATGCCGTAATGTTATGCTTGCGTATAATTCTGACTTTTCACATACGAGTGACGAAAAAGTAGAAAAGTTTTACTTCCGGAAAAGAAGACATTTGCTTTTACCTCGCAGAGAAAGCTCAAAATTCTAACAGGGATAAGATCGCACTCAATTTTTTATCCGATCTCTGTACAAAATAGAAAGTTGACTTTGAAAATCGTATTTCACTCATTATGAAAAGTCTTGTTTGTCCTTTTTCGGTTAAAGATATTATAAAATTCAAGAATATTTTTTCCGCTGATGCAACATTTTTCCAAATCCAATTGCAAGCATTCAACAAATTATTATACAACGCTCACGTTTAACCCTAAACATTACCTGCCGTGAACTTGACAATGACTCATCGATAAAGACTCTTGGGCCTTGAATGAAATTCATATCATAAAGTACACAAAAAAAACACTGCATTTTATGATAAAATGACATAACTTTTATTTAGTAGCAGGGTTTACATTTCTCGCTGTCACACACACACACACGTTCACACATATACATATAGATACATACATAAAAAACAAAATAAATATTTTATTAAAAGTTGCACCCGGAAATGTACTTAATGTTACATTTTAATTAGATAAAATTGTTTTTGGCTGCACAGTCGACGCAAAATGCGATTTTGAGCACACCTAGTCACACATTGAAAATTTAATATATATAAGTTCGGAATCATTTAAATCAAGAACATTGACATTTCAATATTTGTTTAATTAGCGATATACCAAGAACAATAATCCGTTTAATAGTTACAATATAATCAGTATTGTTTATCGTTTCAGATTGTAATCCCATGGAAAGATAGAAGTAGAAATATTTCTGTTAATGAATCCAACGCTTGCTTCGACTCTGTTGCTTCATCCAGTTCTATTGTTGTACGCGTATGCAGTGATAATAACTATTGCAAGAACAATGTGTGCATGAGAAAATGCTGTCCAGAAGGATTCATAAATCTTGGTTGCGAACCGGCACCAGTCTCTTTGAGCATGGCCGATTTTCGAGAAGGTTTCGCACAACTTGTGATGGAGAAACGGAACGATACGGCCATTGGTACTTTTGATATGGAATGTATGTATTTTCGTTCGGAAATTCATAACTCGATAACAATGTTTATTACCTTGTCTATATATTATGGCAATTGACTATTGGCATTAATCAAATGTGAAAATTTAAGGGAAGCAATTAAAGTTATTCAATCTTAATTTTTTAAATCTTACTTCTCTTCGACTTGCGTACAACGCACGTGCCATCTTACCTTAAATAAATTGGAAAACATTGAATTTCTTTGAAAAATAATTAGAATATAATTAATGTTACCCCACAGTTACAAATAGAATGATTACGTTTGATTTCAGCTTATGGCCTCTTAACTGGAAGACCATGCATGGAAGGAATGTACAAACTGACACCCTCTGAGTCCTGGTCCATTTTTCCTAATGGCGAAATCTTCATTCCTGCCGAGGATGCATTTTATACTCATGAAAATTACTGTGTGGAATTACTGTACAACCATACCGATTACGAGAATGGATTTTCTCCGTTTTTTTGCTTCTCCAGTAGTCCAGTAATTACTGACGACGTGTCGGATGCCAGGTAATTGTAAATATTATTTATTCCGAATTTAGGAAACATAGTTGATGAAAGCAACCACAAGAAAATAAATGCATGCATTATGCCTCAATATCATCGGGTATAATAAAATTCTCTAAGTAAAAAATGAATGATTTGAATGTAACGAGCGAGTTTCACATCGGATATGATTTAATTGAATGAATCTGTAATTTAATAATAGGGCGTGCTCGACAAAAACCCATTAATGTTTTCGTAATTTGACATGCGTAAATGTTTCTTGAGTCGCAAAATTGTCGTCGCTATCCAAATTAATGCAAACCGTTTGTCACTGAGTGAATTACACAGAGGCGACGATATTATACGAAGTTATAGCCCCGCGTCGTAATTCATTAGACAAACAAACGCCGCTCGTAGTAACTTATGGATTTGCATTAATCCAATAAGCTTGGCGGTGCTTCGGCGCCGCAGCATATATCCGGACTGGAAGGAGCGTGAAAATTTCAGAAATTTCGATATGTGATTTTTCCAATCGTCTAATTTTTACTAATTGATGCAGACATCACTGGAATCACATTTTTCTCAACAAAGTTGATATAAATTACTTTCATTCGGACACGTTGGTGTTTAGCGAACATATTTTTCCCTTTATCAATGACACTTTTTAATGATTGTCATCGACTTTACTGCTAATATCAAATATCTTAAAACTGATAGGATCTACACACTTGTTCCACGTTTCTAACAAATATATAAATTAATTCTCTCTGTATATAATCATATTGATGTTATTTTTGTCACCAGCATTTTTGTCTAGTAATTTTTGATATAGTTGTATTTACTCGATGGTATGTCGTCGCTGTTAGCTTTGCTTACCCAACGATGTACGTATATAGGGTATATTGGCTTTATGTCATTGTCATTGTTGGGGATGCATCTTATCATTGGAACAGTACTATACGGGATGTCCTGCCAACATCTGGATTTGGAATATGTTTTTAGTATTTCTTTGATGGATTTATGTTATTAGATGAATTGTTGTGTTAGTAATCTTCGAAAATCATCAGTATTATAATTGACCATAAACGAACTACCGTATTGTGTCCATGAGGGTGATATGGGCATATCCATGTCGCAGTTACGAAATCTTCTGCAATTCCATAAAATTACACTTAAAAAGAAAAGAGGTATTATAGGATCAGATTTGAACTAACGATATATACTTTTATCAGCCAAATCAAAAAGGATAAAAGATACAGAGTAATACCTATCGCAAGAATCGCAGCACCTCGTAATTTCGAGTCGCTGTGAAAAGTCTCGGAAGTCGAGGGTTACTTCGCATTTTTCACGTTTTTATCTTAACTTTTAATCCGTTCTACTAGCAAGGGCTCAGTACCGAGGGCTCTAACTTTGAAATTCGTGGCACGTTCGGTCCATTCAACTTCGTGCGGTCTAAACGAAACGAAGTGCAAAGTGATTAGAAAGAGGCCACGCGTTGTTCTTCGCGAGTAATCGGTGATTCAAATAGTTTCTTTGAACGACGTTCCCCGAAAAGAAACGAAACGGCCATCCAACACACAATCCCTTTTCCTTTTTTCTCGGCTTTCTTTCGGTACTTAGTTTCGTGAAGACTCGTTTGGGATTCGGGAGTTTTAATTCTTTTATTGGATTCAATCGGTATCTTAATTCGAAAAGTATAGCATTTGTAAATTTGGTACAGCAACTTTTTTCGCAAAAAAAAATCGTTCGATGAAAAATACTTAAAAACAAATTTAGAATTTATGGTAGTCCTCCCTTATTTTAATAATGGCCTTCTTTACTTTAATTTTTTCAACCCTCTTTTTTATCCGAAAGTAGGCAACGGTATTCGTTTCGTGCGCTGCCAGTGGTCTTGATGAAGAATACGTTATCATTATTGAAGGTTCACATATATTGGAGAAATATTGTGATTGTCAGCATGTGCAAGAAGCTGAAATAAAATAAATAATGATTCAGAGGCAAATCGTTTGTCATCGACAGGAAAGGATTCTCTTGTTATCAGTGTTTTGCGTCACTTATCAATTTAATGATTACCGATTACGCTATGTGGTACAACCGATGTGTTATATGATAATTAGAAAACAACAAATGGACATATGTCATGTCACACAAAATTTAGAGGACGGGAAAATTCTAGTTTAAATCATAACTTTACTTAAAATTTATACATATAATTTTGTTTTTGTTGTTATTTGAGCTGGACCTTGAAAATCGACATTTCAAGGTGTAATTAGTTTGTGAAACGGAAATAGCCAAGGTCAAGAATACCTCTAGATTTTTTTCACTATTTTTTTTTCGCATACTCAGCGAAAAAATTGTAAAAAAAAATATACTTAAATTGATGATTTTTACGATCAAACGATCTCCAGTTTTTTTTTTCACTATTTTTCTTTATCGTTTAAGGTCGTAGATCATTATAAACAGTTAAAAATAAAATAAATAACACTTAAAAAAACTATATATTTGAAATAAAAAACGTGAATCCGAAACTGTTTCCAGGTGCTAAGCTCAAGTGGCACTTGAGCGTTCGTTTCGTATATAAACGTTTCATCGCGTTTTATTAAAATGGTACATTTTCCCCAGATGCGGCAGTCAGCGTGCAAAAAGTATTAAAAAAAAAAAATACTTTCAAATATATTATATAACTACAACTATTAATAATATTTAGATTACATACATATGGCGTAATATTGTTATTATGATTTCAAAATTTGTCATTTTTAATCTTCCCTACTTTTTATGGAGGTCTTTTCGTTATTCGGGCCTTCACGTCCAAACGACACGTTTCTTTTCACTTTCACGCTCATTTCGTCCTGTTAATTTCTCTTCCACTCGTCTCTCATTCCCGACATTTTTCTTCCCGTCGAAATGAACGCGGAATGGGCGCCGCGCTAAATAATGAACCGACATCATTAATCAGCCACGGTTTGTTTACGGCGCGATAAAATTGAAACGACTATTTTTTTATTACCGCATTTTATATTCCACCACATTGTTTCTCAATGTAAAAAGTACAAAATATAGAGCATTATATCACATTTTTCTTTTTCATGATCACCGAAATTTATTTTATGCGTTCATTGAATCTGCTGACTTACGTGTCATATTATTGGCAAAGAGATATGGCATTTAAAAATAAAAACGTATATTTTAATAAACTGCAGTATGAATCGATAAAGAAATCAGTTTTCTGACAAAAAAAACAATTTTTTCCTGTATTTTCGGTTATTTGCTATTAATTACAAATGAATTAAATTACATTTACCGCCATTTACGAATGTTTTGATATTTTCTCTTAATTAGGATTGTTTTGAACCACTGGATTTGGTGAACAAACATTCATTGCGATTTAAAGTTGTATATTATTCATTGCATCATTACAGAAAAACAGAATTAAGCTTAAAAAATGAGGAAAATTACGTTTTTGACAATATATGTATTTATAATCAAATGATTTTTCATTGTACAAAAAAAAAGAAAAAAGAAAAAAGAAAAAAAAAAGAAATAAAAAGAAAAAAAAAAGATTTTTAACAGGAGAATTGATTACTTTTATAATTGTTCAAATAAATGTTTCGAAACAATTTGTGGCGCTTCAGGTTAGCTTATGAAATTTAGAAACAAATTTTGAAATTATCTTCGAGATTTTTTAATATTTGTTTAATAATGCTACAGGATAGAGGTATCAATATAATTGCGAGTTTTGCTTGTTTCAATATTTTTATGGAAACAAATACAATCGTACCTGTCTTAAAAAATAACATAAACAATTTTAAATCTTTAAAGTATAATGCAATATTGTCTTGCTCGAGACACGTTCAATTATCGTAGAGATCTTTATTCAGTAATGTATAAAATTGTATAAATTAATTTCATAATTACTTTCTTTAAAAGTAATATGCATATGTTACGAATGTTAAATTTCATGCCTCGTTTTTGTCAATTTCCAACAATTACAATTTCATATATTTTAATTGGATAACCGTTTTAGGTCTAGTAAAGAGAAAAATTATATATGCTCCGAATGAAATCCATATGTCATCATTGACACAATTAAAATTAATTTTAAAGTAAAAAGTGGTCAATTGAGATTTGCAAAATTATCTTCAAATATATGCAATTGTGTAGATTATTTTTTTTTTTTTCATTTTCCATTGATTACGTAGCAATTAGATTTGTTCTAGGCATTTTACGTAATAAGCTTTTGAATCCCGCGAGTAAAGACTAATGAACATAATTAATGAAAAAGGGCAAAACCAGAACCTCGATCCCCAAAGGAAAACTCGAATGCCAAATCATCCCGAAATGTTAGTTTAGTCGCGGATTCCGCTTGCTATTATTTTATGCACCGACGGTTTTCTACTCGTAAAATCCACAAAATTGTATTGATCGTAGATCGTGATTAAAACAAATATAATTCGTTCTAATCGTTGGAAACAAAATAAATTTGACGTCTATTCTGGTAAAGTATTTCAAACATTTTGCAAAACTGAATTTATTTATTTTCTTTTTTTTTTTGTTTGTTAACTGTAATTCCATGCAGAAATATTTCTTGGATGCATCATTATTCGTCATGGAATAAATCAATGATAAAATTGTACTGCTACAAGATAACTCACAGTCAATGTATTGTATGGAGTTCCATATAATGCAGTTAATCCTGTAAGTGTACTTGATCATTAGAACCAAGTAAAACTTTAATGTCTGTTTCTTAAGTAAGTTGACAAATAGAAAGCTTACCTTGTTTATTGAAAGGCTTACGAAATATGACGGTTAGCAAAAATTTATTTTGAATGCATTTTTCGAAAATTGAAACGGAGTTCTAATAATTTTTCTTAAAAACTTGGTCTATTTCAAATTAAAGTATTATATTTTTTTATTTTTTTTTTTTTTTTTTTTTTTTTTTTTTTTTTTTTTTTTTTTTTTTGTGTTATCATTATAATTAATAGCTACAGTAATTGAATTGATGTTCTAAGGCGAGAATAGTGCATTTTTCTTATAATACTATAAGGGAAATTCGTATATTTTGTACCAAAAATGCCAAAACTGTTACACAAGACAATTTCTCAGACCTAAAACGTTGACAGATAAAAAAGGTTAACATCATAAATTATTCTAAAAAATGAATATAATTAAAACATGGCAGAGAATAAAAGTGCACCCTACATATACATCCTGACGTTCATTCTTGCTTATTGCAAGTCTATTCATATCCTGGTTTACGGCACATGATGAAAGAGCGAAAATTCTTTGAAATCGGAAATGATTAATTGTAAACATCCAGACAATTACTAACCATTTCAGAATCTCGTGTGACTTGAAGGGCTAAATTTAAATTCATTATTGGGATTTCAAATCAAAGTGCGTTTAATATCATTTCGACAATTCATTAATAATTAGAAAATCAATGATTATTAATGCAAATGAACATAAATTAAATTACTTCGATTCGAGTTAAATTATATAAAAAATCATTTTTATTATAATCTATTTTTTTATTTATTTTTTATATAACTAAGATTTTGAGCAGTAATAACTTTTCACCCCATTCTGAATCGGGCAGCTTATTATGGATTTTCCTTGCTGAAGCTTATTTATACGAATAGAATATTTAAATACAGTGAAAAGGAAAAAAAAAAAATATATTGGTAGTGCGATTTCCTCTTTTAGGTTTGTGCGCCACCTGGTGGTTAAAAATTGAGTTTTTAATCTTACAATTTTTACTTCGTATTTTTTCGCCCACGAACGGAATAACATTTGTTCGCAACTGCGATTGCAGCGAAAGCAGTCGCGACTAAAATAATAGTCACCGTGCTGGTTTGAGGCACACGTTTTTCCGTGCGCATTTCTCTAAAAAACCATTGTTTCAGAGGGGCTAGAACCAAACATATAGTATGGATATCGGGCGAAATTGGCAATCCTTCCCTGGTGCGATTACTTCTCTCACATCGCGCGCGTTCAATAAATTTTCCACTAGGATGGGAATTGCCTACTTTTAAATAATTCTTCAATAGCTTTTCAATAAATTTTTATTTTTATTAATTTTAAAAAATGTACAATAAATTCTGCAAATTCAACAAATTTTCTAATTATTGCAATTATAAATATATTTTATCGTTGTATGTATATTTATTACTAAAATAATTAAATTATAAAAAGTTACAAAAATGAAGAATATTTTATTTCTACAAATTATAAGCAGAACAAATATTCGTATATTTCTATTGAGCTAAGATTAGTACAAATTCTTGTAAGTATGCTGATACGGTGCTTTCACCCATTTTGTTCTATCGATTCCCTTTTTAACTTCCAGCTATTTTTAATTGACATTTCGGAAAATGCGCGATCTATTATGTATTTCTCAATATCGCGCCTGTACCCTTTTCAGTAGTTGTCCCATTGTTTCCACAAACTGCAGTACTCTTGTTTGTTCAAGAGGCGGGCAGATTTCGCGTTTCGATTTATTCGAGTTATCAGCAGTTCTACGCGAATGTATCGCATATAACTTATTTGTAATCGCATTGTACTGCACCGATTTCAACGTTGCAACCGAACTCACTTTATTGTTAACGAATTGGATTTGATCTATTCGCTCGTTTTCGCATTACTTACTTTGATAATACTTGTAATCTACTATGTTCGCTATATACAATTTAATAATTTTTAATATTACAATAAAATTTGAAGCATATATACAGATATTAAAGTTTAGCGCACATTTTATCGATTTTGATATAATCCTGATATTTAATTTTCTAATCAGTATAAATAAACAGAGCTTATAGTTCATAGTTATATAACTATCAGTATATAAATTCGGGTCTTAATCAACTTTAATGAGGTACAGTAACATTAGGTATAGTAAATGCCATTTATATACGAAATATAGTAAAAAAATATTATAGCATGGCTTCAAAATCGTTTGCCTTAAGTATAAAAAAAGATTTAACTATTTTTCCAATAAAGTTCAAATGTTTAATAAAGAAGGATTAGGAAGTATTCACCAGCACGTAAAATGAACCAATCTGAATATGTATATATCAATTCTTAATCCAATTTTTGAACTTTCATTCCTTTATCATTTACTGGATTTGTCAGAAAAGACTATAAATTTTGTCTTTATAACGACCAATTTCAACTATATGCTAAAATATAATTTCATGATAAACAAATCAAATGATGATTCTGTTTACTCACGACTGAAAATCTTATACTAATTATTCTATCTTCGACTAGTCTCTTGAGATGTTGGTCCACAGATTAAGTGATATATCGCAGACGTGATCTATATTATACTGTCTAGGTTAATCTACTGTTTACTTATGGCCTTGACTTGATAACAATTGAGTGCAGAAGTAATCTGTGCTTTTAATCAATATGCGAGACGCTCGTAATAACATAATTTAAATGGCAATCTCTATACATTCTGTTATGAAAACTGTTAATTCTAAATGACTATAATACATTACGAATAATTGATCCATCACTCATATATATGTGCTTCTTTTACAAACAATACTATGCTGGTGTAAACTTTTTTGTTCGAAACGTGATCTTTCAATATTTATCACTTTTTTTACTACAGCACATTAAAAAATATAAACATTTGTAATTATTTCTATTTGTGATCTTAATCACTACGTTATTAAAAAACACTTATGGCTTCACTGTATTCTGCAAATAACACGGAGAATGTGATTTTATGATAATTTTGAAAATAACGTTGTTTATATTATATTTTATATATTTATCGTATGACGTTGATCACATTGCAGTTGACAATGCATAACACCATGTAAGTTATTCTTATTATTCATTTTCAGATTTTACATTACCGGAAGTTTGGCACTCATCAGCAGCTTTTTCCTCCTCCTTACATTTTCGGTCTACCTTTGTTTACCGGATCTTCAGAATTTACATGGAAAAACACTTATGTGCCACGTCCTGAGTTTATTTACGGCGTACGTTTGCCTGGCAATCACATCCTTAGTAACTCAGTGGGTGCCTGATGATCGTCTTTGCGAATGCTTAGGTCAGCATAACGTACATTAATGAGATTATTATCGTCAAATATTATTTAACTGCTAAATTATGATAGAATTAAGAATGCCACCGCTTTGGAATATTAAGATAAAATTTTTATACTTTGGAGGCAATAATGTTTGAAATGAAGTAATGCTTTGAAACTTCCAAACCTCAGAATGTGTTCAAAAAGCACTCTTACATTTACTTCTGGGCTCTGATTTGAAATACGTCTTTAAGGTTCCTTTTTAAGTTCGTAAAAAAAAGCTTGGATACTATCGCGTAGGTCCAACTTTCTGCCTCTGCTGATTGAGAAGGTACAGTTACGAATGCCTTTTGAAGTGCCATTTGATTTTTAGATTTTGAAGACTGTCATATTTGCATCCTGACTCTCTTCTGAAAGGTTCGACATTATTCGTTACAAAAAAAAATATTGATTTTTTGTCGAGTGTAACGATAATGTACTTTCGGGAAACACTTCACGCGTTCGGATATCGAATATCAGATCCATTATGAAAAATCGCTCGTAAGAAGATAAATGACAAGGTACACGCGGATTGCGCATTAATGCCACTGTAAATTACTCATCGCGATAACGCTCTAGGCCATTCGGACGAACTCTCGAGGCCCAGCTGCATTGTCCATATTTATTCTAGGATGTGACAAGAGCACGAGTAAACGTCGGGTCTGGATTGTTTTCACTTTTCACGGATCGGGCATGATTTTGTTTTACTGCTATAAATCATCCCGAGCCGCACTCGCCAGCCGCGGATGCTTTTGGAGCGAAAAAAAAACGTGGAAAAGCGATGAGCGATGAGCCCAACGTCGTTAGAGATTCTCCCTGTTTGGCGAGCATTTCCCGAGGAAATAGCGAATTTATGATTGTGCTCTTTGCATTTTTCAGGATTCGTGCAGCTGTTCGCTTTCCTGTCGGCATTCTTGTGGCTCAACGTACTCTGCTTCGACATATGGTGGACCTTTGGGTAAGAATCTTTATTTTGAAATCACTTTACGAACTGCGATTCGGGAATAATTGCGTGCGAGAGATATATATTTTTTTTTTTTTGTTTAGGAATTTGTTGTTAGGAATATGTGTAAAAACGTACTTTCTTATATTATATATTTGTGAAACTTATGAAATGATGAACTTTTTGATGTGTACGGTATCCTAAAACATTTTTAAATCAATATTTTAGTAGTGCACTTATGAATACTTTCATGAAACTCGAATTTCATCAAAGCATTTAAAATATCAGATTTTTAGCACTTATCGTCCCTGAATTTCATAACGCGATGTAGGAAAATCACATTGTTATTTTCCGGTTACGTTTTCCTTGGGATTTATACAAAAGCCTCGTGAAACTTTTAGTTTTCCGAGCAGGTGGCGGATACTGCAGGTCATGCCGATGAATCAATTTTGATGTACGACAGTTCTTTTTCACGATAAAACGCAGCTCTAGGGCTTATCGAGCCGCGTAACAAAAGAATTTTTTAATGGAGTTTTCGCTTTTACATTTTTTGTTTTTATTTCGCGAAAGTTAATAACATCACGCACTATTTTTTATTTCGGCACGTTATGTAATATATTTATTTTGCTGAACTGACTTTTTAATGTTTTCGTCAATTCACGCATCACATCATCGATACGACATTATATTTTCCTATACTTTTTTTGTTCATTTGTTCTCGTTAACCAAAGTTATGGATAAATGATACGTTTCGGTAGAAAATCTTGGCGAAATATTACAACGTTAAGCAAAAAAATGCAATCACATTTAACCTTGAATTTACTAATTTAAAACGAGCAGGAACTTTAAGAATTTTTAGAAGTTTCCGCTTCCGTCGTTTTTTTCACCAGTCGAGTAACTTTGCTCAACGTTTTATGAAAAATTTCGCGAAACTTTGAAATTAAAAAGTTTAATTTACCATTGCGTCGACTGAAAATGTCAAGTAGTTGCAAATTGTGTTTCCTGTTTGCGGTCAATTTTGAATTAACATTTTCACTAGTCGAATATTTATAAATTGTTTTGTGCATATATATTTTTAATTTTCATTACAATAGTTATATTGTTTATATTTTAAAATTAACGTCTTATACAATTCGGTTTTAATTGAGTTTACAAACACGTAGAATTATCAATAAATTAATATCTGGCAACAAAGATAGGCATCAGGACCAAGTCGAAGTCAGGTTGCCCTATTTAGGGAATAAGTTACCAATTTTCAACCTAAAAAATGTCTACAGAGTCGAATAGTGTTTGAAGTCCCCAACACAGGTAGAATATGACTTAATTTTAACTTCTATAATTCCACTGAAAGTCATGTGACTCGAAAGTCATACATAGGGTCGAAAAGTAGTAAATTTTTACCAATCAAGTCTTTACAAGTCATTATGAGAGTCTTGTGTTCAAATGTGTAATATTTACGTCTTAAAATCCTACATTCTCGACTTAGACCTATAGGGAATTTTTAAGGTAAACGGGTAACCCCCGGGTGTACTATAGGAGATGACCACATAGTCGAATTACCTTTTGAAAATGACCTATAGGTAATTTAGACTAAAATTAGGACAAAATGTCCTCTAAAATTGCCTTTAAAGTTGATCTTTGGACCAATCGTCTGGAAACATATAACATAACCCTTACTTGCAACAATAATTTCGCCCTATTTTGTTGCTTGGGTTCCTGTTTAAGAAACGTTAAATTTACAAATTGAAGCTTTTCAAAATTGAAATATCTTGTAATTCAAGATTCAGGATATTTTTGATAAGAAATTAATATCTGAAGCACAAAAAAATCACAGAATCGACGAGTTAGATCTTTCAACCTCTAACGTCTTGTTTTGTATTCGTACGAATCGTCCACAGCGCAAAATGGATGTTTCTGACAAAAATAATAATGTTAGCCATTAATCATTAGGATGTTTAAGATCATAGACAATATATATTAACCTTTATAGAGGGCGAAAAAACCATTATAATGACTCAAAAAACAAAAGTTTCACTACGTAATTAGTTAATGGCCGTACTATTGGCTTTATTTTCTACTTAGGGATGTGTGGGGTAGTTAGAATACATCGGAAATCCTATATGTTTCGCACTGATAAACTTGTAAAGGGATAGTGTAAAACACTTAAGTCTATATATATATATAGAGAGACTGCGATGGTCCTATTCTACCGAGTATTAGACAGTATAGTTGAGGAAGCTTATCCACAGAATGGCACAGAATAAGCCCTACTACTACCATCATCCAAAATCCCTTCGAGTTGGCATCAATAATAGTCACAGAGACGTCTTGAACTCGTGGTCAAGATCAAGTTCACCAAATTATCGAACCTATACGATTCAAGTCTTTCAAAGATATTCCATTACATCTGAAAAAATAATAAGATGTATTCTTCTACCATGAGAGATCTATTATATTTTCAATACATTTTATATTTTATTTTTACAATTTTTCCAAATTTTCAATTTGGTTTTTCATCGCTACGGATTAAACGTATCTCGGGTATGAATGAAAAATTGTTTTTCTTTGTATTTCGAAAACCTCCGCCCAAGCAACCGATATCCATGATTGGAAATGGCATCAGACCATTCGTGTGGGAGTCGCGGCATTGTTCCACTCGTTCTCGCTTTTCTCCTGGTGCAAACAACCGGGCTCAACTCTCATTTCAGAACTACTGTGTAGTACCGCGGTATACGTAAATGCCGGACTGCACAATGTTTCGGCGGAAGGTGGTGTTTATGTGTCTAGTCAGCTTATACGGAAACCGGGTGCTAACGAGAGATTCGCTCGAGTGTGAAAATAGATACGACGCGCTGCGACAGTTCCGATTTTCGTCTATACTCGGGTGCTCTTTTTTTCCCACCGTTGAAAGTCGTACTCCAATTTGTAATTGAAACATTTAACATGGTATATATATATACATTTCATCGTGATTTCGGTTTGAAATTTTTCGAAATCCTTTAAAACTGACTCTTTAAAAATTGATAATGCCCACAAAAATCGAAGGCTGACATTTCATGATTTTACCACGTTTCTTGAAACCCAGTATGATTTAAGTCTTTTAAAATATATTATTGTACGTATCGTGCAATTCCGGTTTTTAGATCGGATTACATTTGTACGCATCCTTCGAATAATAGAACTACAAAAATAGATCAAATTGATTTGATGGTTTTTACTGCTAAACACAAAGCTCATGTGGGTTGGTAGTAAGTTTTGGGCGTTATAGTATCATATATCCCTGACAAGATATATAAGCGATGTAATCTCCCTACGTCATGAGTCATTGAATATCATTGATGAATATGAGTCATGAACATATAAACTTCCTTTTATACAAACCAGCGATTCTTAAAAATTCGTACGGAAAAAATTAAACAATGTAAAAGTTTATAATGTTGGATTACATTTAACAAACTATGTAGACTTGCAGGAAAAGTTCCTGGTAAATTCACTGAATATAACGATAAAATCGATGAAAAGCAAAAAGTGTCAGCGATAAACTCGTTGACACTTTTTGCTGTTACACGGTGGGAATTTTAATTTCTTAACTTGGCAAATGTCAGCTGACAAAGTTGAAAAGGGAAAAACATTGAAAGGGTGCGCGTAATTAGCAAATAAAATCAAGCTACGCCTTTGTTTGTACAGAGGGCTTCACACAGCTATGAGATCGTACGCCAAGGAACGTGAAGAGAGAAATAAATTTCTGGTCTACTGCCTTTATGCCTGGGGTTCTGCATTTGCGCTAACATCGGTCACTGCAGTTTTTCAACACGTCGACGTTCTTCCATACAATTACACTCCGAAAATAGGTCTGCAGAAGTGCTGGTTTTCAAGTAAGCATTAAAACAAGTAATATTTAATAATTACTAAAAATTCAGTTTTATATACAATTATTTATATATTTGAATACGATTAATCCAATTTTTACATCACTCTTCACATTATATATAATATATATATATATAATTATTTATATATACATCAGTACTTTTACTGAGTATTATACTGAGTCCAAAAATGCATTGAAAAATTTTCCGGGATCTTGTACGTATGTACAATAATGAATTTTTCCCTTAAACTTTGTCATAGTTTGGAATGGATTGCCATGGATTGTAGACTCGGAAAAAATTCATAAAAAAAGGTTTTCAATTTTTCGGAAGTTTGTTAAGTAAAATCCATCATAATGTTTTTCTATGTCATACGGAACGCAATTATGATCCCGTAAATCGAACGAGCACACTTCAAAATAATAATAAGAGAAGTAAGTACATTTAACGGGTTAACGGACTGATGATAACGAGTTAATGGCCTATTGCGGGATAAATATTACAACCAACTAAGAACGATAGTTCTACCGTATCCTACTATTTAAATACTATAGATCCAACAATTTCGTTTTTTCTGTATGTATTCTAATCGTTATACAAAATATTTTTGTGAATAAACATTATATACTTAGATATGTGTTTGCATAATATTCTGAATGATCGAAAATCTCTTGGAATCCGGAAAGCTTTAAGTCAAACTCGCCAATCGGCTACAAATTTCAAGCATCTCCGCCTAATTACGGGTCGACGTTCGGTACTTCTTGCTTCTTTTACGAGAAGCTTGGATTGGTTGCGGGTAGATCTTCGGCTTTTCAAAATTTACGAGCTGATTTTTATTACCGAGGGGGAATGTATGTACCGACGCTTCGTGGTGGAGTGACGTTGCCGTTAAGTGCAATTGAATTCCTCTTACGAGTTTGAGCTTTTAATCAATCGCCACGCTAACCGCATTGGAGTAGGGATAGTTGGAGATGGCTGATTCACTGCGTTATTACATTAGTCGCTTGTTCGACTTCCTAAAAATAATACGATAATAGAGTGTTTTATCTAGATAACACATTATGTTATTATGCATTTTCATGATTTTCCAGGACTTTAGAATTATATATATGGACCATTTTTTGTCTAACTCAGTTCTCTCTCTCTCTCTCTCTCTTTTCATAAAAATCTTCATGAAAATAAGCTGATAGCGATATTATTCCCGCGTCAAGTTAAATATACACTAACCTTTAGGGTTGACCTCAATTATATTAAATGTGGCGTACTGCGACATCATTGACTTTTCGCATCACTCGACACTATATTGTAGTGCGATTTCATCCTTCATTAATGTAATTACACTATAACAAAATTTTATTCTTATTTCGTTTATTCTCTCATGTATGATAGTCTCAAGAGTTCCAAGTCACGGTAAATAAATATCATTCAATCAAATCTTTCAATAATTACATATATATTTTTGACATTAACGCGATCATGTGTATTGTATATCATATGCTGTATGGATCAATTATCTTTTACGATATAAAAAATGATTTTAAGAAAAAAAGAAATCACAAAATAAAAACATAAACTTATATTGTAAATAAATTTATTATCTTGATATATGGTATAAATAAAATTAGGTACGATAATTTTGTTTTGCCGCAAAAACGTGCGAAATATTGTCCATGTCGTAAATTTTGACACGTGTGTAATATAACTTTGAGCAAAAATATGATGTATCGTTATTTTCAGCATGAAAATTCTATCAGAAATGATACTGTTGAAAAATCAAAGGAAAATAAAATCAATACTTTGTTTCGTATAGTGTAGCTTTTCAATAGAATCTCAATATATAGTTTCCCACGACTTTTAATTGTCGATTATTACTTTTACACATGCAATTTCTGATGGATAAAAATAAGGCTTTTTTGATACAAAACAATAATATCCGATAGAAATGAAAATTGACAAAATTTCCAAATGCCAAGAAAAATTAAGAAGACAAAAAATTGACTTCTCAATGTTGATAAAATATATTAGTAAAAAGAAATTGATGACTTGTAGTAAAAATTGGCATCGAATAATAAAAATCAACACAAGTAAAAAAAGGTTAGTATAAAATTTGAATAGATAAATGATGACATAAACAAGCGCGTGTTATCAAGAATTTTTAAAAGCTGATAATGCAATTAAGAATCTGATTTAGAATAAATGGTAAAAGTAGACTTAAAATAAATTGACATATACGTAGAAAATGTCGGTATAACCGTTGACATTTTACAGAATTTCATGACTGAGGGTCATTGATGAGGGTAAAAACTTGGACATCCCGCATGTTGGTATGATTAGAAAAAACCGTGAACAATGAATCTGTCAATTTCGTGAAATATTTCAAATTAACCTCTAGAGGACCGGGAGCCACTTTAGTGGTTTTCAGTTATTTTTTTCATTTTTATTTACTTGTAAATAACTTGTAAAACATTTTGTAATAGTATTGTCATAATTTTGCGATAATACTTGTTAGAATAAAGTGACAATATTTATTTTTTTATTTTTTGAGTTTCTTCAAATTATATTTCCTGGGATATCTTATTGCTTTTCAAAAATGGAAAAAATTGAAAATGGTAAAAAAAGATTTGGTACTTTCCGTTTTGGACCTGGAGCTACTATATATGTCGGTATACAGAGCATGTACCATAATATAAAATCTTGCCATAAAGAAAAATATGCTAAAAAATATGTCGGTCCTCAAAACGATTAAATTTATAGATTTTAGTAAGAATATATTTTTTTTTTTACTAATCGCAAAATCCTACAAAAATCTTAAAAGGATGTAGTTTGCTGCATCGTACAGCTGAATTTTTACTTCATAATGCAGACAAATTTATCTTCAGTAGAAACGAGGCAAGGTAAAAGACGGTTTAATATAAGTGATGTTATAAGAGTTCCTTACCTACAACAAAACCCTAAAATATGATAAAAAAGGTAAAATTTTAATAGAAAATAACTGACTTTTGATCAAATTAAATAGAAATACAATCTACGGTATATGGGTCGAAATAATTAATAATGTTTTGGAGAATCCAAAGTAGCAATTTTCCTTAATTTCCAGGCATGGTCGTAGGTGGCCTTCGATTTCCTTATTGTGCCACATTTTAACGAAAACTAGGAAAATATTCGCCATAAAGCTTCTAATGAATATTTTGAAAAAATATGAAAGTTTTGTCGATTTAATTCAATCGATTCAAGAACAATTTATTTCGATACGTTTGTAAATAGATCAAAACATGATATTCTTCTTCCATTTTCATAATAAACACTCAAAACGATAAAAAAATATAATTCAAAATTATTCCGAATGAAAAATACACGATTCACGCCAATCGTTCAGCGAACTCATGGACGCCTTATTACAGCGTAATTAAAAGGAAAGCTTTTTTTTTTTTTTTTTTTTGGCCGCGAAAAGGAAATCAGAAGTCGGAAAGTCGATCGATGCGGCGCAGTTCGAACGTCATTATGTCTCATTAGGTTCGCATTAAAGGGAGGAACGGAACGCGGAACGAGAGTCATTAGTATCTCAATCGCGGTGGTGGGAGCTGCAAATTATTGGGGGGTGGGGAATGCAGAGGGTGGGACAGAAGTGGGTCTGCGGGGGATCGAGGACCCGGGGTGGGGTAAATTAATTAAATTCCCAGTGCAACGATGGACCGTCGAGAGAAAAGACGACGAGCTTACTGCTTTTTGCAAAAAAAAAGCCCGCCCCAAACGTAGGGCGCAACTTTTATTCCTTTGAAGCCCTGAAAGAAAGTTCACAAAAAATATCAAAAGAGGAAAAACAATAGCTTAATTTGAAAATTCGCTGTTTACATAACAAAGAACTTATTCATTTCTAATAAGACTGGACAAATAAATGTATAACTAATTCCCAAGAAATTTACTCTTGATATTTTCGGCACGACATATTCAGAACAATCTCATAGAATAATTTGGAAAATGTTAAAATATACTCATCCTCCTCTACGCCGGATGTTGAATGGGACTTTTAATTCGTATACTTGATGTCTTAAACCGCTGCATGAGCTCATCGTACGATATGTATATATATAGTATCCTAAATTATGTAGGCTATCCAGGATAGGAGTGCAGGCAGAATCATCCGTGGTAAAAACCAAATATGTTTTCCGGTATTCGAAAATCGAATATCAGGCGAATGCTTCTCTCGTCGATATCTATTCTGACGTGGAAATTCCAATTTGCCATCCATATTAAGATATGATATGCATATCACGCAAGTAATTAAAATCGTTTATATTAAATCCGATATATAATTATTTAATCACATCCGCTTCACAGGATTTTTTTTTGTTATTGCGAAAGGCACAGAATGAGTGATCTGTTTAAATTTTAAACATCTTTTGGAGCACGATAAACAAACATTATTTTTATTGTTCGTTTATAACGAGTATTATAAGCGAAAATCCTGGTTCATTTTCCTCCCTAGGCAGTTCAAGTTTACCGAAAGAATCAATTTAATCAGTTATACATAAATATAATGGAATAGTTTGTTTATGAAATGCAACTTCCACTATTCCCTAAAACGCTTTTTCTTTAAGTGGAAACGACTGATCCTTCAGAGTATCGAAATTCCGTTGGTATATGAAGGGCATCCAGGTTTGAATGCTAAATGCCAGGGCAAGTTCCCACTGTTTAAGCAATGAAAAGAACAACACCCATTAGTGGCATGGTAGTAAGCTATGCAACAACAACAACAACAACAACAACAACAGTTTCGTGTAATCGCTACGCAAATTGCAGTGAATTGTAACGATCATCAAGGCCATGCAATGGGCAACAAGTGGAAATTACTATTGCGCTTACGGGTTTTCGAGCATTTTGGTTCATCAGCGAAGCATCGATTTAGGAATTATGTAGTCAATCACATACATAGTTTCCCCGCAGACTACCCTCGCGGCAAATTACCGCTTCGACGTTGCGTTGTTACAGACGTTAATACATTCAAAATTCCATCTGCAATTCGTGGAATCATAATTATTGAACGGTTATCCGTTAATTAATAATACCTTATATAGGGAGTAGGGCGACATACATATTCCAGTTACTTTGAAACTTTTGTATATACTTTAGATATCAAAAAAATGCAGAGGGTCTCTTGAATGGTGGGTTTGACTACCTTTTTCGGAGCACTTAAAATATCTATAGATAATATTTTTATATTTCACTCCATAATCCATTTTGCCATTTATTAACAAATATCCAACGAGTATCTCATTGTTGTTTTATTAACTTTGATTTTTCACACGTATTGCCTGATATGAATAACACGCGTGTATATACTTCGTGTTATAAATATAAGAATTGTACTCTGGACTAAGTGAATATCTAAATAATGTTGTTTGGTTGAGCTTCGAGGAGATCAACTTTATTCGACGATTCGAAATAGATGGCCACAAATCGAGTCCACTCGTATTCGAAACCAGCGCAAACTAAAGAAAACTACTGAATTTTTATGAAGATTGGAAAAGGAACGAAGCTGCGTCAATTTTTCGGGGTGCTTGAAGCTCTCCGATTTGATCCCTATGTAGGTTGCGCATTGCGCAGCATTGTACTGTCGAGAATGAATTCCGAAGTCATGAATGATTCAACGAAATATTTCAAAAGCTGTTTCTATCCAGTAAATACATCCAGTATATTTGTTACGTGGCGAAAAATAGACTCTTTAATTTCAATAGTTTTGTTTTCTTTATTCAATCGTATTCTTCCTCATATTTATTGTTTGTTTACTCAACTTCCTTATCTAACCTTTTCAATTTTTTTAACCATCCTTTTCCTTATTGTTTCATTTTTTTCGCTCATATTTCTATCATTTTAATTTTCACTTGAGAATAACTAGTTGCTACCAACAATAAAAACATAAAACTTTGAACTTGGTACCGTATACTTACCATTTTAAAAGAATCGCAATATTTTTCTGACCGAAAACGAAGTTCAATTAGAATCTATAATGCTGCTCAGTCTCTTATCTGGAAAAAAGCTTGTTCATGGTGTTGACACGATTTCTGAAGTTCTCCTTTACTGAAACCAAAAATTCAAAAGTCATTTTAATCGATGAGATAATGGTTATTGTCGGAATTAACATTAATACAAAAATATATAAATTTTTATATAAAGAAATGTCAAATAAACAAATAAGAAACAGCCCTCACATGGGATGACCTGCTTCACCATTAACTCATAGAGAAATACAGGAATAATCTGATAGGAACAAAGTATATTCAATATCAACATCATTCTTTTAAGTACAATTTTATTTATTTAATTTTATTTCTATTATTATTATTACATGTATATAATAATTATTATTAATAATAATAAAAATAAATAAAATTAATAATAATAATAATAGTCCAATATAATTTGAACTCGTCCCCAAATGCACTAAAAATACTATAAGAGCCATTACAAAACTGAAAAGAAGAAAAGATGTCGTTCATACAAATAAGATATACTATTGGTCTATGGCTTCTTTTGATATATTGACAAGCCTTTCTACGCGCTACGCCTTTCTATGAAACCTTGGGAGCTGAAGAAACCGAAACCTTCTTTGTTAGGAATACGGGATACTTGGAGACTCCACAATTGCAAAGAGAAAATAATTATGTTGTCAGGTCCAAAAATATTATAAAGAACCTCATTGTTTAACTCTGTATAACCACGGTGAACTGCCAAGTGGCTTCACTTCAGAATTTCGATTATTACAATACAAGTTTCCTTTAAAATAATACATAGCGACTATGAAATCTTAAATTATTATCTGGACGTAATTTCTCTTGGGTAATTACTCTCATGTAATTAAGGCAGATTCTAGAAATCTCGTCTTATTATAAAATTTTGTTTGACAATCGGAAACAGCCTAGATTGATGCAGCCAATGATAAAAACATTGCATTTATTATTGAAAATGGTCCGTCGTCATTCAATCAATTAGTCTCTTCAATTCTTGTTTGTATTCTCATCTTATCCATTTCGTCCTCTGCCTTTTTCCTCGGTTTCAAACTATTTAATCAATCTGGATTAAGTTCATGACGTGAGTTTACCTGGAGGATTTAATCCGAGACACTGTCTAAATATTTAAGCTGCTCGTATTAACAGTAAAATTTTGATGATTCGAAACGACGAGAAGTCAATCATGGAATCTGAGCACGCTCGGAGATATAAGACGACCCAGCATGCATAATTTTCTTCATAAATTCATATTTCGTTCTTGAGTTTTAATGTGGAGCCTTCGACCCATATTTTTGGCGTGTTGCTCGCTTCAAGCTTCCTATCTCTAATGTGATTATATTCACTTATCATAGGGCAGTATGTTCTTTTATCGTATCAAGCTTCCCCTTTTTCTTCATCTCAGGGTCTCCATGGTAGCCAATGTTTTCCTATGAGCTACACTTGCAAATTCTATATCCAACTTCTTTTTATTAAACTTACTGCCTGCGTTCCTTTCAGTATGCAACCTTTTTATTTCACTATTCATCCTGCTTTAAATTATTCCATTCGGTTGGCCTTTGATTCATTCCCGCCTTGTACTTTTCGCAGTTTTCCGCTAGCTCTTTTTTATCCTTCTCTTTTTCATCCTTTCGCCTCGTTTGTCTTTTCGTTCCATTGTTCGGCCGGGAGATCCCGCCTCATTCTGCGACTCTCCGGCTAATTCGGCTAATTTTATTGGCGTGCTTCCGACGCTATTCCCCCGCCGTTAATTCCGCGATATTCCGCCAACTTTCGCGGTGTGTCTGCTACACGCGCACGTTTCGGAGGCGTCGAGAAACTTTCCGTATTAGTTGGATTCCCCGTGTTTACTCGGCATTAAAAACGGATCGTTCCGTGCATCATTATTAACCGATAATTGATCGGAGAAAGCGGAAACTAATCAATTTTATGTCAATTATACGAGATTTTCAAAATTATTGATAAGACGCCAGAAATACCATTAAATAGCAAGGGCGTAGAGGAGGTAATTACTGACCAAGTAGCCAGTTTTGTCTGCGATGTATTGCCCTATACATCCTCCACTATTGTACGCTTAAACCGGGCTCAAGTGCGCAATACGGGGTTTGACATGTCTCTGTACTTGGCACCCTTGTATTGTAATATACCGTTTTGTAGCCGAAAAACATGTAAGGTTCTGAATGGTATTCTGGTAATTTTATTTGTTAAGAGAAAACGCCACAATAGAAATATGTGCAACAGGAATGGACCTACACAGAAATTGTCTTTAAATATATTTGGGTTTGAACAGCGACTAGATTCGAGCTTATTGAAAGAACGGATCGCCAAAACCGACTGGGTTAAATCAAAACTTCTAGCTATTTACTCAATGAATCGTAAATTGGAGTAAACTAATTAGCGAGTAATCACCGATTTGCAGTTGAAAGCCTACAGCCGAAGCGACCCGCGACTATTCATTGAAAATCAGTTAGTCGTCACGGATTCAGTGTGTCCGCCGCAGTTTCGGTGGAATTAGTCATTATATCAATCCAGTGGCCATTAAAATCTGTGTACTATTAGAACCTGAATGAATAATTCCACCAAACTGTAGAGGTCATAGTTTCGTTTAATTGAAATTCACCGGTTGATAGAATTTATAATTAAAAGCCGTTTTTAATCACGAACATGTACAAAATTATATTAGGATTATTTATATTTGCCCGTAAATGTTTTCTGAATAGAAATTATAATTGATAATTATTATTAAATGTTAAGGCATAATCTATTGGCTAAAATTAATTTAAAATTACAAAAAAAAAAAATTTTTACTTTAAAATCTGTCACTGTAAATATTTTAAAGTTGACTCAGTCTCATCAGCGATATCAAGAACCTCTAAAAATATAAGAAAATAGGTTACAAATTCAAACATTAAGTTTGAAGACTATACCGTAACAATTACCAAACTTAAAGCAAAGTACCATGAAGAACAATAACATTTCTTTTGTGATCCCTCCAGTATGCTTGCCATTTACAAAGAGCAGTCCTGCGTTTTTTTTTGTGATTATAAACATGATTCTTGAAATCTCCCCCAACTATAGCTTAAAATAAAAACTAAAGTGTAACAAATGCAGAATGAAACTTAACATAATTTGTCTTGTATTTTATTTTTAACTGGCCATTATTTACTTGCATTTCAGGAGGAATTAACCACTCCGAACTCGTATTCTTTGTTCTGCCGGTGACGGCGATATTGTTCATTAACGCAATATTCTTCGTTCTTACCGCCTACCATTGCAACAAAGTCAAAGCCGAGATAAAGAACATGATGGCAGGTCCCACTGATCCTAAAACGAGGAAGTTCAATTCAGATCGAAGCAAGTAAGTATTCGTTACTTTTATTTGTCATTTATATATATATATATGTATATTAGTTTATAGAGAAAAGGTGAAACCGGTTTTTACCGTGCTGGACAAAAAGTTTATTATTCCATGCTCGCAGTGCCTGATTGAAAATAGAATGTTGTGCACCAAGGACAAAAAGACGCAACATTGCTTACTGGACACCTCATTGTCATCGTCATAGAGAAAAACAGAACTTAGTTTATTAACACAACAACGATACTTTCAAAAAATCATATGTTTTTCTTCCACTTAAAGTTCATTTTTCAGTTAGAGTATATATATAATAATATAGTTCGTATTTAGTAGGCAAAATGAAATTTTGCGTACTATGGATGATCGCCCGAGTGGATATGATAAACTGTGACAAGCTCTAACAAAAATTGATGTTGGCTACTTCGATGTGAAAAATTTGGATGTGATACTTGTTGAGTTGAACGAACAATTGAAAATTAATGAATAATTCGAATTGTTATCATATATATTGAAAAAATTCGAGATTAATATGGTATAAAAGAAGTTGATGGATAGATCTGTAAGAAACACGTGTCACATCGAGATAAAATCTGCAGTAGATTAACGAAGGGCTAATGCCAGTTTCGAGGGAGCTAGATGGCGACCTGAATGATAATCTACATTAAGCGCGGATCGCTGCGTGTCTTTAACTATTTAAGGAGTGAAACGAGCAAGATACCAGCGGGAAATCTTCCTAATCCACTATCGCTTGTGGGGAAACGAGTCTAGCCCGGCTTTAGCCTTAACCTCTTTTCCAGCTGCAGGACTTGGCGTTATCGAAAAAGTCGAAAGCTGGAAGAAGACCAAACTCGCGTTCTCGTTCCCTCTTTAAATCTCCACGCGTGCTGCACTTCTGTATCGCTCCTATTCTTCTTCCCATCACGTACCTTCCATCCTGTAACTGTCTTCTTGTTTGTCCTTTTGCATACACGTTTGAACTTTATTTTTTTTTTACAAACGTTCATGTTTCCCTGGAAGACGTAGAACGTTACAATTACTGCCAATAATTAATCGATCATTTACAGAATGTTTGATAGTTATGAAAATACACAATGAATATTACTTCCTATACTCCAGTAGCCAGGCATGTCGTCTTATACTGAATGAATGACAATTTTTCACAAGATTTGAATGGTCTGTCATGAATGTATGACAAGCAGGATTCCCTAGAGAGATACTGATTTCAAAATATCCATTATTTTTCACATACCCCCTCCAGTCAATTTCTTCGGTTGACAAATAATAATCCCAGTCGATCGGTACAGAGTTCTTGCACGTGTAATGATTTTTTGTTCATTAAATATAAGATACATATAATATTTTAATAATAAACAAACTCAATGAAATTACCGAAGCGCTTTATTACATAAATTGATGATGATCAATAAAATTCATTATTACATAAATTGATGATGATCAATAAAATTCATCCCTATAAATTTGTACATACATAAATGTTCCACTTAAATTGTTCATAACAGTTCAAAACCGAGTAATTAGTAATCGAAATGACCTTTTCTTGCGTGATGGTTAGCTTCCGATACAAAGAATCTTGCCGATGAAGAGCCACAGCCTGGTCATGTCATTAGTCCGGAAACTTGAATTCAATGGTTAGAGTGATATCCAATTGTATGAAAAGGGTAATAGCAAAATATCGCAACTGGACTCGAAGTACTCCACCAATTTCATTGATTTATCCGAGGATTGAATGCAGACCATCCATGTTCAAATATCTCCTCGGAATGTAAAGATGAATCTTTCAATTGGAGAAGCAGAATCAACGATTGCGTTGATGTCTAAATAGATGTAGACTCAAATATTGCCTTAACACTACTTATGTTCAGACTGTGCGACTTATGTCAAGCAGAGGTGTTAATCATCTGCTGGTTATCAGAGAATTGGATTGCATCGTTCCCTTCTTCATGATGGCCACACGCATACTTTATGTCCACTCACGCACTTAGCGATTCGCAGGACGCGAGTGACTTTTTCAGCTCCAATATATCTATTAATAACGCAAACTATTACGGAATTTACCCTTTGAAGGTAACTCCCAACATATACCCACAATCGGCACAACAGTTGTCATCATTAATTGCTCTAGGTTAATATCTTCTCTCTGACATATTACACTATTATAATAATTCATCACACACGTATACCATTTGGTTGCAAGTTTAGGATACTTATATTTTTGTAATAAATTTCCCAAGAACTGAATAATACAAATAATATATGAAATGGTCGTCCAAGTGCCTTCACTAGCAAAAAAAAGGACTACACTCCAAATGTACAACGGAGAAGGAGAGAATATAGTTGTGGTGTACACAGAAAATTCATGATCCATTTGACCCTGACGATGGCCATTATAGAAAGGAGAATTTTAAACATTTACTTTTAAATTCATCAAATATCCTATGGTCGAACGACGCAGCTGTATCACTTTTTCATTATTGAAAGATATAGTTATTTGATCGTTTACAGAATAATTGGTTATCTAATGGACAATTTTTGACAAGACTTAAATGGTCGACACTTAGCCTGGATAATAAGTAGGATTTTATGTAGACAGATGGGGATTGCTTTCTAAAAACATTCCCTCCCTGTTTTTGGTTTTTAGTGTGGCGAGATTTCTTTGATCACGTTAGTAGTGGCAGCTGGAAAATGGACAATATCAAATTCTCGATATAATGAAGAAATAAATTCGAATAAGTTATTATTCCCGTCTGGAGGTATAATAATTCTAAGGTACAACAGTGTTCTTAATGCAAGCGTATGTAAAGACTAAATCTCTCAAGCTGTCGACCGCTTCCATTGAATTTCCAATTCCTAGCCATTCTCGTTCACTCCTTACCGCCGGGGATGATAGTGGAATTAGTGACGGAATTGGTCGTAAACCGTAGCGCGGTTTGGTCACGTTAAGGCTCGACTTCGCATAACGACGCCCCGTATAACGTGCAAGGACGGTCATCATCCCCTTGCATTCGCCCTGCCGCAAAATAGAATTTCACCTCTATTGCGAGTAAATTCGTATACGTACTGCACACGTAGGGCACAAAGTACGGTGATATCTCCTATGTAATGCTTGCCAAAATTTCCACCCAATGTCATTTGTAATTGCACGTATATTTGTTTGTTTACCGAATCCGCTTTGTAAAAGTTTAATGCCGTTATACTATACCTTTATTGCTCGTTTAATGGTGCCTTCACATTTCGTTTTAATATTTTTGAATCTTTATTTCGTCAATTTCCAAAGATTTTAAATCAAAAAATGATTTATCCAAAATTTGAATGTAATATTCAATAAAATTGAATAAATAAAAAATATTATATGCTTGAATACATGTAAAATACATAAAGTAGTAGAGAATACTTCTGAATCATTGTGAAAAAATATGAATCTAACAATGTCGAATTCTTAAAATGTTAAAGTATAAACGATACTTTCAAACGCATTTAAATAAAAAAATAGTAAATACTTATAATTCAGTGACAAATATAGAATGCAGATGCACATATATGTTGAAACGGATTAAATTCGGAATCCATTTAAATCTATGTTGCAAGGGAGTTGTTATTTCATATACGTAAATGTTATTTATATTAACAATAACAAACCCAGGGTTAGGTAAGTTCTTACTTTTTATTAGCTGAATTAATAGTTCATTTTGTTAAGTTGAGAGTTACTTAAATGTGAAACTAATTAAACAACAATTAATTTAATTAACGAAACCAGATAACAAAGTTAAATATTGAAAAGTACACATAACTTTTTCTATTATGTTAACTTTACTCAATTAAAATTTAATTAAGAATCAATTAAGATAAATCTTAAAATTTTTAACTAAGTTAAAGTCAAGCTAAACTTTATCGAGCTATAATTTTACTTAATTGTGAGAAAACTTACATATAGCACACCCGACATCTCCGAAAATGATTTGTAACCAAAATGATTATATTTATTATACGTAAAAAATTTTTTGTTTCTTTTTTCTGGCATTACTCGTGTTAATTGTATCGTGTTATTTCTATAACTGACATTTTCTTGATACTTATACATAGTTACAGGTTATGCGTAGCTGTAACTGAAAACATATTTTTAAAATTATGATATTTTTGGTGATAATTTAATTTTTTCATTTTTACAAAGATTTAATAACTCGAAGACAGTCTAGTTAAAATTTAAAAAGTTAAGCAAAAATGTAACTATAAGCTAAGTTATAAGTGAAAGACTTAAAAAGTAACATGGTCGAGTTAATATTTATTAACTTCGAACTTTTTATTTTACCTTTCAGTTTTTTTATAAAGCACTAAGAAACTTTACAATGAAATGTCACATTTGAAAAGTATATGCGTGTTTACAATATGACGAATTAGTTTCTCATTCATTCTACACAGTTAATTGCATTAGTTAATATTATATGACTATAAAAGAATAAGTAAAAATTATTATTTTATATGTGGTTTTACAATTCTTCCCCAATAAGCAAAAAGATATCTTGAAGATATCTAAAAGATATCTTGCGATCCTGGCAAGATATCTTAAAAATGTCGAATAGATATCTAAAAGATCT
>JAPYZR010004703.1:0-11845 GCA_030522945.1 Trichopria nigra | reverse complement strand
GTCGACACACATGCGGTAATCGCCGTTCTTCTTCTTCGCTAGTACAAGCGGTGAGCTCCATGGGCTGGAAGAAGGTTCTATGACGTCATCCTGCAACATTTCGTCGATCTTCTTATCGATGATTGCTTGCATTGCCGGATTACGCGGTCGATAACGCTGCTTTATCGGGGTAGGATCGGACAGCTTAATATGATACTTTAGGAGGGGGTAGGCCCCTTCATATCTTTGAATTGCCTCCTTGCCGTACTCAATACCGCATTGAGTTTCGCTTGTTCCTCGTTTGTTAAGTCGGTAAGGCCAACCGACGCGACCGGAGTTTCTGAGGACCTGACCCGTCAAGGAAATTTGGACCCCTAATTTTGCAAGGATGTCCATTCCTAACAGAATATTATTGCTGGGGTTTTCCATCAGCAGAAACTGTGGTGGACCCGTCGGCCATTGATGCCCTGCAATTCCATGGCGTTTCCTGCCAACCTTGTTGCTGGGTGATCTCGTAAATTCGCGGACTTATAAATGAATTTACCGCGCCTGGATCAACATTGTCTTTACTAATATTGTCTTTACCGCACTGCGAACAGAAAATGCGTTGTGCGTTTTCGCAGGTCGCCTGAGAGTGCCCTCGCTGTTTGCATCGCCAACAGCAGGTATCGCGGTCATATCGTTCAGGAGGGTTTACTGCCGCCGTACTTCGCTGAACATTCCTCGGCGTTTCCCTTTTTACCTCCTTCAGCGCGGTCTCGTACTCCTCCGCGGTCTGTATGAGGTCGTTTATGTCGCGTATTTGAGGTCTCCGTATGTGAAGCCGTAACTCTGCCTTCAGGTTGTAATATACGTTGTCGAGCTGCTCTTCGTTCGGCCCTTGCTTTCGCTCTGCGATTAAACTTCCTAGGTTTCGCCTTTCGGTGCTGGACAGAAAGAAAGCTCTCAGCTCTTCTTTTAAATCGTCCCATGTGTTGTACGTATGTCCAAAATTTCGCAACCATAGCAGTGCGTCGCCTCTTAACAGCTCTGATGCGCCTGTGCGTAGCTGTACTGCCGTAACGCCATATACCGGTTGTAGCTCCCTTATGCGCTCCAGGAAGGAGTATAGATCCTTTCCATCGAAGAAGCAATTCCATTTGCGGAATTGATCGATCATCCGGTGCTCCTCCGGATGTCGAACTATGTTCGGGATGTCAAACATCCGTTGCCCCTGACCGAAGGGCGGAAGTGGACCTTGCCTTCCAGGGGAAGACGCTGCCGGTTGATCGTGGTTGATTCTGCTTATGTCTGCAGCAGCGCGGAGGTCCGCGGTAAGGTCACGAGAGAGGTCAGCCTCCTCATCGAAACCTTCAGGATCATCTTCACGATCGGTGAAGAGATTTCGTTTTTACGGACGAACCGTATTAATCATTGTCTTATTTCGACAACACCGCCGGTGTCATCAAGTTAATGACGCTTTAGCTCGGCTTGTATACCGGCTTTATTTAATTGGTACATCCACGACACCTTCATTTTACGAGGTGGGGATAAAATCAATTACTGAACTACAGTGAGGTCTATCGGATCGGATCGGGGGACACTTCGAGTCCCTGTTCGGGCGCCATGTAACGGTACGGTTCCACCGTCTCAGTCTCAATCGTCTCAGCAGTGCCGACTACTTCGCACTCGTGGTTGCACGTGGCAAAGTTCAACGCACTGCAGACGATTCGGATCCATCACGCTCGTGGTTGTACGGGGTGAAGGGATCCGAGGGCTCCTCGCCCTGATTACTTTTTATTTCCGCATCCTATGCAACCTCTGACTCCTCCGCCCAGATGCTCGTGGTTTTACGGGCTGGGTAGGAGGTATCCGAGGCAGTGTCGATTACGCCCGGCGCTCGTGGTTTTACGGGGCAAGCGGCGTACCGACACGAGGCCATCCGTCCGAATCCGTCTAACCTCTGCACTCCACCCCAGATGCTCGTGGTTATACGTGCTGGGAAGGAGTCCTGAGGTATAGTACCGTGACCAACCTCGCACTCGTGGTTTTACGTGGCGAAGGTGTTCCGGTCCTCACCGTCCTACTATCCGACGATCTACGAGATCGTAGCTATCCGCATCCGTCCGAATCCGTCCACAGTGACAGTACGTCACTGTCCGAAATCCGTCCGCACCGTCCGTGGAGCCTGCTCTCTGGCTCAGCGTGATAATTCTCACCCCCCGTATAAAATTACATCCCTCAAAGGGGTACGCGTCCGCCGCGTTAAGAATAAACCCGGCTCAACCGGAAACCGGTAATAATCACCAGTTTTTTTTTGTCCGCAGAGAAAACACTCCGCACCGTCGAATCGAGCCTCGTCACCGGAACTACGAAAGTGACACCGTCGATTCCACGTTTATATTTTTTTTTTTTTTGGTGTTTACAATTCAGGTTACAGGGGGATATAAATGCTATCCCGTGGCTTCGCCACTTTTCATGATTATACTCTATAAATAAAAAAGACAATTCTTGGTTTGTATTTGTATTTGTATTTATTTATTTATTTGCTCGTTTTAAACCACAACAAGTGTCATTACTGAACTACAACCCCTCCCCGCTTCCCTTACCTTGGAGCTGAATCGTCTCCGGCAACGGGGAGCACGGCACGGAGGAACCGTACCGTTACAAAGATATCACTGTAAAAAAAAAAGAGTGGATCGATCACGTGCAAAAGCGTATGGGCACGAGACTGCGAACTTAAAAAAAAAAAAAAAACGAAAGGACTCGGCGGGAAAGGAAAATTAGGAAACATGCACCTGAAAAAAGTCGTAATATCAAGCATAGGGAACGTAGGTTAGGAGTAGGGACGTAGGTTTAATTCGAATTTAACGCAGATTCTATGTAAAAATCAAATTGTAATTGGTTACCGCTTTGAAAACGAATAATAAAACATAATTTCAAAAAATATCATAACAATGTATAAGATATCTAACGGTTTCTAGCTGTTTTTTTTTTCTTCGGTTCAGCGAGATTTATCTAACGAGTTGTATCGTGGTAACTTTGGAACTCAACTCTATAATTCGCACGCGTTACATACGGAAATTCGCCGAATATCGACGAACGATATTCGAACGATTTCGAATATGATCGGCTCTACATTCGAAAGGAAGCGGACTGCCTGATTGGCATGGAAAACACACGCATATACTTTATTTAAACTCATATATTTACACTGAAGTGACTTAAAGCCTATCGGGTCGCTATGAAGACATGCTCGAAAAAGGGCGGTTGAAATACAGCATACTGTACGCGGGACGTCGCATGGTGTTGCTAAGGTATGGGCTAACGGTAGTGTTAAGGTGGATGGCCCAACCAAGTACGACAGAGCAGTAAAGATGACACTAACCGGGGTGCAACTTGTAGTGATATACCTCACACAGACCACTTACATAAATTGGGTTCTGTGGATTACATCTAGCGTACGCATAATAAACGGGGCCCTGCGGGTTATGGACATCATTGTAAGTTGCCCCATGCACATAACCTAATGTGCAGTGTGTGCCATGCACATTCTGCACATAACTAGATGCCATTGCATCATTAGGTTCATAAGGTGCCCCATGCTTATAACCCACTGCGCCCTGTGCCCCAGAAAAAGCTGCGCCATGCAGATTCTGCACATAACTAGATGCCATTGCATCATTAGGTTCATAAGGTGCCCCATGATTATAACCCACTGCGCCCTGTGCCTCAGAAAAACTTGCGCCATGCAGATTCTGCACATAACTAGATGCCATTGCATCAATAGGTGCATGATAAGGTGCCCCATGCACATACCCCACTGCGCCCTGTGCGCCTGCAATGTCTGCGCCCTGTAGATTCTGCACATAACTAGATGCGATTGGCGCACTAGATGCGATTGGCGCACTAGATGCGATTGGCGCATATGATACATTATACGGTGCCCTATGCGCATGACTTATTGTGCCCTGTGCACCAGCCAGACATGCCTCATGTCCATTATGTTTAAGATCGGCATCAGGCATCTGAAACTGGCCCTGATCATTAGGTCGTGCCCGTGCATCAGGACCCTGTCTATCCTTAACTAAATTATTTTCTAATTTAACTTCCTCGTCTACATTTTCTATATCAGTAAAAATTGTGTTCATGGCATATTTCCTGAAAAAAAAACTAATTAATTAATAATAGATAGAAAAAAAAACTAAAAATTAATAATAATTTTATAGTTTCAATATTTCATAGTTTAACAAAACTGGTCTTTGAATTATCTTCTATTAAACTTAACAATCGGTTCACTTATTGGATAATCAATACAATCGTTTGCGATACAATGAAGAATCAACTTGGGGAACGTTTCTTCCTTCACAGAAATATCCATATGTTATTCATTCCACTGACGTAAGGTAGGCAAATATAAAATTCACTCGGTCGATTTTCAACATTTTGGTACATTTTGAATAAAAAACATTTTGTTTCTTTTTGAAAAATATACGGTGAAACGAAGTTTAGAAGCATCGATGAATGATCTGTGCAAGAATTTCCGTGCCATCAACCATATCAGCATCTGATAATGCGATTTTGATTTTTAATGCATCCTGCTTAGAGATGCATCTATGTGTATACGCTACATCTTCAAACCCTAATTCGCCTTTCACGTCCAGAGCCCCTGTTCAAATACGACGTATAGCAACCGGACGAGGGCCTTGCCGCAACAAGCCCATAATACGTACGGTACGTACCACGTGCACGGCTGCTAAAGAGTTTACACACATGAAATCTGCATGCAACATCCCGTCCACAGTTTTTATCCGATCGACTTGAAATTTTCTCACAATCTTTAAAACTACTTTTTGCAACAAAGTACCCATGGTTTTTTCAATTAAGCAAAATCTGTTCATTCCACGAGGACTTTTATAAGCGATTTTTTGACGAAAATCGCACTTCAAAATTCAAATGCGCGCCATTTCGGTAAAAATGGCATGTTTTAAGTTTTAAAAAACGCATGTGTACTTTGTTAGATATTTTTATATAAAATACCAAGAAATGTTTTGTTTCGTTCCAGGTCCAAAAATGAAGCCGTACTTTTGCATGCAGTGGATTCATAAAAAAAAAGGTGCCGCCGGAGACGGGCTGTGGGCGGCCATTTTTACTAAAAAAAATTGTTGAAAAAAATGTTTTCTTATACTTTAATACATGTAATTAATATCCCGAAACTGTGTTTGTAAATAAACTTTGTCTTCGTGTGAAAAAAAAAATTATGGAAAATGTACATGATTTTAGGCCTGCTACTGTGGTGTAACCCCTTAAAAAGTAATATGTTGTTTGAAGAATTTTAGCGATATGTATGATACGGTATATTAGAAAATGAATAAAATTGTTAAGTAACTCAATTGTTTCCAGTGTAAACCGAATAGTGTTCAAAGATAACTTGCCGCAAATTTGTCCAAAATTGCACAAAGATTTATAAGATTAATGTACTTGGAAAATATTTACAATAAAAATACAGCATATTACTTACCAAATATCATCCTTCATCGATCCATTTTTTTTAACCATTTTCTTCTTCATAAATGATTCATATGACGAATACTTTTTCACAGAGACGCTTTCCATTCCTTGTATAGTCTGTTTTGCATGGTCTACACTCTTAGGGTTGTATAGTCCAACGAATATTGTTGTACTCGATGCCCAAGCAATATGTGCTCCTCCTGAATTCATCAAGTAATGAATAGAATGTCGAATTTTAAATATATATTTAAACATGTATATGTAATATATGTAACTCTTGATATTATTTTTAAACGAAACATTGCAACGAGAAAAGTTATACAAATACAATTTTATGATTTTTGAAAATGCCATCTATGGATTTATTAGGGACAAAAAGCAATTTTTAATAAATATATCAGGCATCCGCTCAATAGTGCGCTTAATGTCCTCTGAAACATGATGGGGATATTAAAAGAAGTATAAACTGATTTAAAATGATTTAAAAAAAGATTGGCAATGTCAACACCTGAATTAGCACAACCATTATTATATAACATATTGTTAGGCAATTCATTAGACCCATTAACGTAGCAGACTGGGTTGTTATGGAAAAATGACGATATTGTTTTTCCAGATGGGGTGTAATAATTACATGTCTCACGGTGCGAGCTGTGCACATTGATTAAATCGCTCGCACGTACATTATCTCTATCGTCATCAAGAATTCCCAATGCCTGAATATCAATGCAGATATTCCCAATATTTGGCGAACGCGTTTTGGAAGCGCTGGTTAAAGAAATATCAACCCACGATCATGCCAAGTCCTAAGTGGTTAAAAGAGACAAAAAAGAATTTAGGAGTGGGGGACATGGCTTTAGTCGGCGATACGGCGGCTAATGAACGACTTTATATTGACGATTTCACGTAAATATACATAATAAAAGATATAACAAAAGATCTGAACATTTCGAAAACAGGGCAAAGTTTTGTTGTGCATTTCTCCCCACAACTTACGTCACTATCAAGTGACTCGATGTGGTCAAGACACCTTGAAGTCGGCAAATATATAACAAAAATAAAACTTACCAATCCGATTTATAATATTTGTAATTTGGTCTGGTTTGGGAGGTATTCTAAAACATAAATGAAGGACGTGATCTCTGCATGGAACAGCTAAAACATATTAATATTAATATAATTAAGTAAATTTATTCATTATATATATTCAGTTTATTCATTATAAATATATCTCTAATGTTCAACTAAGAGATTTACTTACGATCATCGCTTACTAAACTTATATACGGATAATCTTTGAGACCAATTATATTGAGCCTGAAAGAAAAGAAAATATATGAAATTAGTATTTAATATTTTTTATTTCATGCAATTAATATTCAATAAAGGTAAGTTGATTAAAGGCAAAAATAACAATATAATCATACGAGTATTTGTATTCTCATTATATAAAATAACTGTTTGGAAAATTATTTTTGACCAGAAGTTGAATAAAAAAAAAAGTATTCTAAAGGAGGAAAGAGGTCTAAAATATAGAAAAGTTACCTAACCTCATAAAAAGTAAAGTGAAAATTAAAACTGATAATTCTGTATAATACATACAATCTGTGAAACAATTCAGGTGAAATTGGTTTAAAATTTAATGACAAGTGTCCGAAATAAATTATTTTTTGTTATCTACTGCAGCAAAAATAATTTAAAACAGTATAAACGGAAATTACCTTGCACACTCAGAAAGTAGCAACCAAATTCTTTATTAATTAGCTTTTTTTGATGAAAAAACAAATTGAAAAGGTCGCTCATAGGGTAGGAACGTGTTGTAGGTATTTCTCTAAATGTTACATGTAACAAAGGCATAGGACAATTGAGGAAAACTCCTAGAAAATCCAAGACACTAACTGAAGGTTTCAATGTAACCAGGACAGTTGAATTTATCAACTTAAACAGAAATATGGTGACACCTGAAACGGATGTTTTCAAGGCGCTGTAAACTAATCAAACACATGCCTAATATGGATTCTACCGGTTTGCGTAGATTTTGCAATACAGAGAAGAAACCTCCTAATCTTATTTTGACTAATTGCCAGCCAGTAAGACGAAAAAGGAAACTGGTACTGAGTAGAAACTTCCTGCACTTAAAAAAGATTACAAACTATTCAATAAATAGTATTCATACCATAGGCTAGTTTCTTACATAAAACGACTAAACCTACTGGATCAACTATAACAAATTGTGGTCGCTACAATAGGATAATCTAGAATCTCAGAGGCTAGGTTGATTAAACTTATTATAAATATATATATATATATATTGATTAAAAACTGCATATTTATAAATCAGAAAATACTTTGCACGTGGAAAACTGTTTCTATAAGTTTTAAGCTACATCTGCTAATATAAAAATTTCGAGCAGCTATATAAACACAATATACAACCTACAAAATTGTTTGAAAGACTTTTAAAATCTTGCTTGAAATAAAATTTATTTTTAGCAAAAGGAATGTAAATCAAATATGAAACTTACTTATTAACAAATGAGTCCAATGCTTCTGAATCAGGAAGTATCGTTGAATGCTCTACGCCCTTAAGCGAACCTGAAAATCAATCAACAAAAATTAAATATTAACAATCTGTATTTTGCATCTTAGAAAATAGTAATAAAAAAAAAATTTTTTTTTTCCTTACCAATTTGTCTTGATAATGCAATGAAGCATTTCCCTGTTATGTAGGCATCATAGCCTGCATTATGCAAGTTCTTTTCATCTACTGTATATCCTCTTCCTTCTACGTGGTCTTCTTGGGGCATTGTAAATGGAGGCTCATTTACGGTATCAAACAAGTTACCAAGTGTTGAATTCTTTACTAGCTTTGCAAGCTCTTTTGAGTTACTTAGAACTTTAGTATCTATAATACTGCAAATATATTGTAATTAATTAATAATATGAACACAAGTAAAACATTACAGTCCATAAATAAGGTGCAAATGGCGTAATTTATTTATATTACCTTGGAAAGAGAGCATGGACAGTCTGCTTAAATTGATTATAATCATCTGGCAGTGGATTAAAAAATTGGTGTACGATATGACATATGTCTAGTAACATATTGTGCCCTATTATTGGTTTCTTCTATAAGAATAAGATTACATAATATTCATGAAATTGTTCAATTCTATACACTTAAATATATACCGAATATGCTAGTTACATGTATATAATATTGTTTAAAAAAGTTTAAAAGTACTAACACTGTCTGCAATTTTTCTTAAGACGAGACTAAGACCAACAGCTTCCTGAACTTCCTGCCTATCTTTCAAAATCATGTCAGCCCTTCTTTTTGCTTCTTCTTCACTCCCCATTATTCTTCTTACAACCAAGCAATAAAATCCGTTTATAAAAGCACTTTCTGCACTGACTACGTTTGGCCATCTTAATCTTACTTCTTGACATAAGACTTTTCTCATAAATGCATTACATTTGTCAACATACATCACATCTTCATTGGATGAAATAAATTTGTTTATTGAAGCACTGAAAAAATGTTTTATTTTAAAAAAAGTTTGTGACATTCATGTTTTATAACTTTACTGAAGTCTGATAGGAATCTTACCAAATTTCCTCAAGTTGACCTCTGTCTGATTCTGAAATTATAATTCGCTCTGGAGACTCTTTAGTCGCATACTTTTCTTCTATTAGTCGGTATGACTTTTCTTCATCATCTTTTGATAAATGAGGTATGCCACATTTAAACAATTTATTAAAATCAAACCCACGATCTGCTAAGAAAGCTATACTTGAAGCTTGACACCTAAATTGGCATTCGCGTACCTTTTGATCATATGCACGGGGAAATGTATAAAAACTATACGATCTTGATTCATATCTGAAATTAAAATTATATCATTATAATTAACGTAATAAATTGCTACAAATTTACAATGATGAAGTTATTAACTTATTAAAACCTTATGGCTTATAACCTAATAATTATACAAACTTAATTTTTATATTACTTCCCACTAAACGTTTCGTCAAAGAGAAGTTCCAGTAACGTTTCTGAAACCTTCAATATCCTACCATGGGAACGTTTCAAACATAACATTTAATTCTAATATCCCCTTTTTTATTCTTTTAAATAAAAGATACAATTTCTTTACAATTTTCTTTTTTTTTTATTTGTGAGATCATAAGGCGGACTTTTCATTTAAAATTATTTTATTTTATTTCGTTACTGGAAATGTTTACTCTGACGAAACATTTAGTGGGTTGCAATATTAACAAATTTAATAAATAATTTTTCAGAACTTTAAAATAGTACTTACGTCTTTGTTTTTTCTTTATATGTAAACACCGAAAGCCCAAACTGAACTAACAGGAATTCCATTGAATTCTGCTTGATTTTATCGTACGCTGATTCTGGAGTGTCGTATGAATGTATTTTGTCCCCTGAATTCAACCCAGAAAACTCCCCATCAATTGCCAAAAATGTGGCATTTTCTAAAATATTACTTAGCTCAGCTAAAACTTCTTGGAAATCTGAAACAATAAAATAACAATTAAATAATAATATATATAATATTTAAATTAATGCACAAACGTTCAACCATATGGCTTTCAAGTGATACGACAAATTTTAAATAAACCCGTTTTCATTCATTCATGATTATTATTATTAGAAATTTATTTTGATTATTCAATCTGTGAAGCCTATAGTATAACCAGTCGGTTCGGTTGGAAGAACTGGGAAGAACTAGAATTCAGGTTATGGTAACCTAACATTTTTGCTTGATATTTAACCTACAATACATATACATATTTATATTTAGCCCATTTAGCCTTATGGCACGATGATCACTGAATCGTCGAGTGATACAAACTTCACTTTTATAAAAGTGAAATTTTTCATTGTTTCTATTGAAGTGAAAATTTCGCTTTAATACCAAATATAAAAATTCACTTTAAAAGAAAGTCAATTGCAGTGATATCCCGAATGTTATCCTTTCACTGCAAACAAAAGTGATCAATTTCACTGCAAGGAATTTAGGGTGCGTATATTACATTACTCTACACGGAGAGAAATGTGTGGGTTTATCGAAGTGTGGTAATGTATGATGAGTTACCACATTTATAACATAAGTGCACTAATTTTACTTTGCAATACCCCATACAGCACCGGGAAGTCCCGGGATGTCCTGAGGAGCTCCCGAGAAGCCAAAAACGGACATTTGGACGTCCTCGGGAGCTCCTCAAGGCATCCTGGGACAGATTGTGCTGTATGGGACAGTGATTGAAATTTTACATTACACTTTATGTGGTAAAAGTGTGATAAAATTAAAAACATTTTTAACAGTGGCATCATTTCACTAGGCTATGTAAAATACCAAATATTTGTTATTTTACACAGCCTAGTGTCTACGTTTTGAAATAAATACGGTCATAGATATTATTTGTTTTTTTAATGATTGATAGTTTTTCATCGTGCTGATGTATCGATAATAAGATAATAATTTTAAATAATGTAAATTTACATACGCCCAGATATAAACCATTTTCACAATATCGCCAAAGGTAAATAAAAATTTTGTTTATATCTGATTTTATAATATCTGAAAATGAATTTAAAGTATTAAATGAACAATATTAATGAATAATGTTCATCAATAAAGTTCATTAACTAAAAGATCGTATTAGCAACCTCAATATTTATGTACTGTCAAATGTGTTAATTACAGACAAATTATATATAAGTTTAAGTCATAAGCAAGTAGTAAATTTCCCTAACAAAAACAACAAAAACAAGGAATACAATATTTAAGGCATGAGCTCCTCTATCCCTCGCACGTGATTGTTTGTTTAACTTAAATTAAAGATTCGCACTTTACCAAGAGGAGACGCGGGCATCGGTTACTAGGACTGTAAAATTTTAAGAATGCTTACTTTCTCTTGTGACTTCCATGGTTTGTCTTTATTCAAGTTGGAAAAATGTAAAACGAAGCGCCTACACTCTAAAAAACTCGTAAACTGACGTAAACTGCTAATGCTGCTAAACTAACTCCTACAATACGATTGGATTGTATTATTCCCGAAGAGTACATGTGTAGCCGTTGCGATTGAAAGGTGTATACTCATGCGATACAGAGCTTATGTACTTACGGGCCAGCAGGGTTGCCTGATGTGCGATGCAACAGATCGCACCGATAGAGTGTGCTCAAGTCGCCCAAAAGTCGCAAAAAATAGCTTTGTTCGTTTTACAATCCCAGTTAGCATTTCAGTGTCTTTGGGACGTCTTCATGCCGTCCTTAAATTTTTGCTGACGTCCCTTTTTTAGGTCATTCGGACGGTGCTACGACGTCGTCAGAACGTTATAAGTCTGTCA
>JAPYZR010004702.1:0-21831 GCA_030522945.1 Trichopria nigra | reverse complement strand
TCATTTTTTAATTTCCCACCGGATATATACGAAAAACCGATGTTTTTGATCATCGTTTAAACGTCGCCGACAAATTATTTTTACGCAATTTACCAAAATAAATTCTATATTCTTTGTTCACGGACATATATTATTTGTTTACAAGTGATTTAGGGATATTTTGACGGCAAAAGTCAATTAGAAATTTTGTGCAAGTTGATAAGTTATTATTCAGCATATAATAAATGTATTTTTGATGTTTTATAGGCAATATTATATATGTATATATTTCAAAAGGGATTCAAGTTTAAAAAAAGGGATTAAGTGGAATATAAATTGGTAGAGAAATTACTTGATTGGGTTATATTAACCAATCATAATGTTTCTCTAACGGTTTTAATTACATTTAATTCCCTTTTTGAAACTTGAATCCCTTTCCGATTACTGGGATAAATACATAATAATGTGTGTAGAATATATATAATATATACATATAATATATAATATAAATATATGTAATAAATTAAATATATAATAATATATAATATACACATATATTAAGAAATTTACAAATGATTTTCTTTCTTATATTGACTTGTGTTAATATTGTCTTATTTATTGCATAATTCAATACAACTTTAGTTAAAATGAAGGAGAAATTTTTTCCAACGATAATTGAAATTTTCGTGTTGTTTTTATTTATTACACATCTGTCATGGTGAGGCAAACAATTATGATTCGACATGATTTTCGACAATGGCATATTTCGATTCATAAAAAAAAATGAAATATATCGGTCATTTCACCGAATAAAATTATTTTTACGGGGCCCCCCGCTGAATTTGATCAAACTTCATAAATATCTTCTGTGCGTTTCAAAACAATATTCATGAAATTTTGGCACAATTAAGCAGTCATTTTGAATTTGAAAATAAATTTTTTTTTTAATTTTTCCATTAATTTTTTTGACGTAGGTAGAGAACTTTTTTATAAAAAGTGGAAGAAGATAGATAGAAAAAATTCTCAGCTTTTTAAAGAAAATATTTATTTTTCGTCATACGCAACAGAAGTCCCTATATAAAATCCAATTTAAGTGAAGAAATCGATTTTTCTCAAGGAGCGGGGCGTGTTGCATCGAATTTGATCATTTTTTTCTGAAAGCTGAGAGTTTTTCCCACAAAATAAGTCATTTTCACGATGTGTATATTTTTTATTTAATCACAATATAATGAAATGTAAAATCTTTACAATTAAAAAAACTTATGCAATATTGGCACCAATATTGGTTTTGATTTATACATATACTACAACGAAATGTTCAATAAACGTGAAAAATTGACTGAAGACGAATACATTCAAAAATGAGATAATGTGAATTCAAAATTCAAAAGTGACATATCTCATTATCTTTGTAGGAATAAAAAATACCTGCGACCAAATGTTCATTCTCACTTTCTAACCAGTTGTATAACGCGCAAAAGCGTATTATTTGATAAAAACAATTATACATAGAGTACATTACAATCATAATGCATCATTCACGAAATTCGAACAGTATATATAATAGGTGAAGTTCGAATCGTAAATGTCGCCGTCAAAGCAAGTCCAACAATTTAATCCCAATGCACAGAGAGCCCCTTCTTGACGAGTCTAGCGGCCACAGGCCGTGTAGTGACATAAGCCTCTAATAGAAATTTGAAACGCTTATTCCCGTTTTAAAACGAACATTTTTTACTTCCACTTTGGCATATAAGTTTCGTTAGACAGTACGGTTCAAGTGTACATGTATTCATTTCTATACATATAATGATAATCGATACTAAAAAGTTAGATGCAATAATACACGTGTTAGTTGTAACTACGCAAAAAGCATTGTAGTAAAACAAACGTCATTAAATATATTTGTCAGCGATAAGCAGTTTTAACAAATAATTTAGAGAACGGGAACATGAAATTTTTTGTACGTATATGCATGTCCTTTTTTTATGATTTCTTTTATACATAATTTTATTGTTATACAAATTTCTCTTCTTTAATAAAATATTCAAAATTTTTATTATCCATTATTTACACGTTTCATCCTATACAACATACACATAATATGATATACAATTATACTAGTTCATATACATAATCTTTCATATACATTTAAAAGTTTATAAAAGTTTTGCTTGTTAATATAATGACAAAATATTTTTTTCAATGCAATATATAATTTATAACAACTTTTCCTCATTGTTATCGCAACACAAAGGTTGACTGTGAATTAGAAGGAAAATCCTGCACAGACAAAGTAAAATAGTGCACAAATATGCGTGTAACATGCAAACGAATGTATAATAGTTAATAATTGTAACGTGCGATGTTTTTTTAAATCATTTACGTGTATCCTGCGAAAGCGAGTTGCAAATATTTTGATTTTAAAATAGTCTACAAAAGTGTTTCTTTAATAGATTTATAAGAGTATAATATATATGTAGTGAAGTTATTTTTAAATATGTGAATATTGCGGTAGAATTAAGATGAGTATTACCTACATCCTTGTAATCATTATCACATGTGTAAACGGCGATGATAAAGTACTAACAAATCCTATAGTACTAACAAAAAGTGGACCGGTTGAAGGATTAATCTTACATACAATTGAGAGGAATCTGAAGTATTCAGCTTTCAGAGGTATCCCTTATGCAGAACCGCCTGTTGGATATCTTAGATTCAAGGTATACATTCAAGGTACAAATAAATACATATAATAACATACACGTAATAAAGATATGTATGTAATAATAATTTATATATAATTTTCGTAAAATTAACAAAATTCAGTTCAATAGAAATATTAAGATATTTTTTATGTGAATTCTCGATAATGGTAAAATAACATGTACAAACGAGACCTTCAATTAAGATTTTATAAAATGCCAGCCGCCCATTGAGAAAACACCATGGACAGAGACATTTCCTGCAACTAAAGAAGGACCCCAGTGTGTCCAAAAAGATCCTTATTCTTCTACTTACGTCGGATCGGAAGATTGCCTTATAATCAACGTTTATTCGCCACAAGTAAATAACTTTGCTTATGTTAAATACGTAACCAGTTGTTTTTCCTTGATGTTATCAAAGATCAGTTATACAAGTATGATACAACGATATATTTTATAACACAAACATTACCAAATTGGTAGATTTATCTTCATGACATTAGCATACTAACATTCTATATATATATATTGATATATGATATACATGTAGCATTTTATAATAATATAACATTTAGTCAAAAGTCAATTTCCGTATACAAAAACTTCGAACAACTCTATTTGATTATTATATTTATTTTATTGAAAACATTCAAGGAATTTCGCACAAACTTTACATATATATATATATATATAAGTTAAAACCTTTTTATTATCATAGACGAAATTTAAAGAAACCGATAATAAAGAACTGAAAGCTGTTATGGTTTGGTTTTCTGAAGATACTTATCACTCTGGATCTTCTGCAAAATCTGATTTTGGTCCTGATTTCTTTCTCGAGGATGGCATTGTTTTCGTCAGCTTTAACTATCGTCTGGGTCCTTTAGGTCAGTGACAAAATTATAACAATTAAAATAATCACGAAATCATATCATAATAATAAAATCGAAATCATAAGATGTAAAATTTTCAAATAATTTTTTTTTTATTTGTAATAAAAACGCTGCCTTTTTGGAGAATGTTTTTCTTCAACAAAAAGCCTGGATGAAATAAAAACATTTTTTCTCTACAAACGTATAACGGCATGTATATTTAATTGAAATAAATTATTTATATACTCATTTCTTTCTAGCTATGTTTGTCTCCAATTTGTTTACATTGTAATTTGAATTTTTACAGGTTATCTAAATCTCAATCACGAGAATGCAACAGGAAATGCGGCTCTTAAAGATCAAGTTTTGGCTCTGAAATGGATTAAACAAAACATTAAAAATTTCGGCGGCGATCCAAACCGTATAACGATTTTTGGTCAAAGTTCGGGAGCAGTGTCTGTTGATCTACATGTTTTATCAGATATGTCTGCAGGTATTTAAAGTCATAGAAGATTTACAAGAAAATACAGACAAACATATAACCAAGCCATTTGTTACATTTAACATTTTCGCAGTATTTGAATTTGTATTTTTGACTCCCCATTTAAAAATATTACTCACAAAAATCATAATCCAACTGATACTTAATGTAATGCTTTAATCGCGCTTAACGTCTGATAAACCCTGCCTTAAGAGTGAATTTTGACATTTTTATCAGGGATGACTTTAACATGTATATATATAATTAAAAAATTTCAAAATTAATTGAAAAATTCAAAATGAATTTCATATCACGTACACTGAGCGAAAAATCCAGTAAATACAACTGAATATTAGGTTACTCGTATTTACCATGCCAAATCGTTAAAATCAATGACATATTTAGTATAATCAACTAAATTGTAGTTAATACAACTAAACATAGGTCAAGTATAAAGTGCATGGTAGTCATTAACGAAATATTGAGTTGGTTTCAACTTAACTAAATATTTACTTGAATCTACTGAATTTTTCTCTCAGTGTGTAGTACAACAAATAAATGCTTCCTACTTTTTAATTAATAAAGTAATAATTATATCTTCAATCCGGTATATATGCGTATAGATTTATTTCATCGATCAATCTCTATGAGTGGGTCACCATTTTCTTATTGGGCTTATGACGATCCTGGTACGTCGGTTTTTAATGCGTTCTTATTGGGTGCAAAATTAAAAAGGGCGACAATTTCAAAAATTGATGTTTTAACGAATTTATATAACGCCTCAGCCGTGGATATTATGAAAGCAGGACATGATTTGGGCTCGGTAAATAATTTTATAGATCTACTCACTGATAAGGTTCTTGAAGGTCTTTTAATGCTTCTTAATTATATATAACAACGCGATTGTCTTGTACTAATTTAATATGAAATTCCATTCTACGAAATTATGCGTATAAACAAAAAAAAAAAAAAAAAAAAATATATATATAGGAAATTTATTCTTTTTTTTTCATTTAATTCTCAATTGATTTCGCTGACACTGTTTGTCAGTATAGACATTTTCTATATCAAAATTATCGTTATTATATCGTTATTGCAACAACAATTACGTCTATTTGTATTAGTTGATAATATTGAAAGATCAATAAATAGAGGTTGAGTTATATAAAAATTAATTGCAGGTGGTTATAAAATTAGGAATTTGTTTTGAAATATTTAGGTTACCTTTAAACCAACTATTGAGAGAAACGATACGGCAAAAAATGAAGAAAAATTTATGACACAATGCCCATGGCAAAAATATATGAGTGCGAGATTCAACAAACTCCCACATATGACAGGATTTACAAAATATGAGACACTCCTTTATTCCAAAGGTAATAATGTTCTATAATCTCTTCAATTATTTCGGCTGAAATAATATACTTGCACTATAACGTTATGGTGCGAAAATAAGCTAGAAAATATTTATATACTGCAGATATTGTTAATACGTGGAACAAAGTAAAGCTGTATTTTAAGGCTTTAAGATATCTATGCACCAAAATTCACACTTCATTCGTGGTGAATGTCATTGACGAAATTATTCAAATGTATCATGAACTTTTTACTGCTTCAATTACGGTTAGTATAATTTATCACAATAAAGTATATTAGTATATTTTGAAGTTAATTTATTGTAAATTCTAGATAACGTCGAATATCTGGTTTATAACTGGAATTGACTTAAAACAAAAGTTATTGAATACTTTTGGGGAAGCGCCAGTTTTTTACTACCGATTTTCCTTTGATTCAGAGTATTCAATTCACAAATTACGTCACAAAGTGTACGCAAAAGGTAATTATTAACTTCGCAATATAATTCTATTGTTGAATATTATGTTCTTATAATTTAAATGATAAGAATATAATATACGATTAAAGAATTCTTTAAATGCAAAAATGTAGAGAAAAATATGATTCACTCGCGTGAGTCAAATCGGTAAGAAAAAGTCGTTTTAATTTGTTTAGTAACATTTAGTATTATTCGTAATGTTATAATCTGATAGGAGCTTTCTTACACAATGAATATTGATAAAACATGACAAAATCACGCATTTTTAAAAATAGCGTGAACACGAATGTACGAATTCCTTTTAATGATATATTTAAAGTAAATATATAATATTGTGAAAAAACAAAAACATTTTTTTCTATATTTCAGTATTTGGATGAACTAAGAATAATTTTTGTTTAGGGCCAACTCATGGTGATGATCTTTCATACCTTTTTAATATAAATGATATAAAGTTGCCGCATGATCCCAATTGTTCGGATAATATTTTGAGGAAAAGAATGATACGAATGTGGACTAATTTTGCAAAATATGGGTATGAACAATTCAGTAAAGAATATATTAAGATAAGTAATCTAACCCTAAGGGGACATATCCAGTCATATGAAGGTAAAAAATAAGCTTTTCACAATTTTTGTTTATGGTCCTTTAAAGAATAAATCCTTATTCTCTTCTTTTAAAAGTTAATAATTATTATTCCTCGAGTCCTTAAAAAGGGATTCCCCGTGAACATGATTCGTCGAGAAAGAATTATCTGAATGTAAAATAATTAATTAGTAGACTATCTAGTAGAGTACTTTTAGAGAATTTCAAAGTAAAATATAAGATTATGATTTAAAAAATTAATTAATGATAAACACTCCCCCCCGCCTTCCCAGTAAACCTTATCAAAAAGAAGTATGTAAAATTTTACAAAGATCGGTTGACGGTTCATTATTTTTTGACGTATCATGATCAACGTATTCGAAAATGCTATTTTTGGACAAACGCGTTTAAAGTCTTCAATATCCTTAGATTATATTTGTTTTAAACTTACCCTGAATCAACGATTCCAGAGCCATAAAATAAGCCTTTCTCTAATTCGCCAAAGTCCAATATGTCAGTTTGTTTCTTAACAATAATTAATAAATAAAATAATTAATAAATGAAAAGTTTTGAGAGAATGAAGAATCATCTGTTCATTTTTTTCATGTGCTGAATCTAACTAAATATTAAATTTTTAACGATAACTATATATATATATATATATAATCTGGATCACTCGATGGTCTGACAAATTTAGTAACTAGCGCGAAAAGGGTCGCTCGGATCCATTATTTCCGATCCATCCATTCACCACCCATTCATGAGAGGTCGACAATTACTGGATGTCTTTTCCCGTCATTCATTCACCACGCTAAATATAGGTCGTTTATTTATAGTTATCGTTAATAATTTTCATTATTGATTTTAAAGAAATTATTGATAGAACTTTCGGTCTTATCAAAAAAGGGCCGACGAGGAGAGGGGGGGGGGGGTGGGGGGGGGTAATCATAGGGTTACCTAATAATAAGGTAGGAGTTGAAACTTTAACTTATAACTATACTTATAGTTCCTATATTAATATTTATGATTCGTACAGTGGTAATCCCAACTATTTCGAAATTCTGACAATTTTCAATGTTAAATTTGGATTCCGTGAATGGAAAGTTATGCCAGTAATAAATGATTCGTCATTGTTAGAATTTAAAAAATGTATCCTTCTGTCATAATTATATTTCAAAATATTTGAAATTTTATTCTGTTTCAAGAATATGAAGTGAACTTTTTTATGTTTGAACTATAATGTTATAATCATATTTACTTATTTCATTTACACATTTGCTGTATTTCTCGTTTTACAGAAATCCTACACCTGACGGTGCTAAAGATTCTTTAATAGAAATAACATGGCCGGCATCAGGAGGTTTAGAAACTTACATAGAAATTGGAAATAATTTAACAATTGGACGAAAACCAATAGACGATAGCACATATTATTTAGAATTAATTAAAAGTGGACTTCTATCCATCAATTATGGTTGTTCTACGGAACCAACTCTTTGAATAAATATTTAAAGTGAAAAAATAACCGTTACCAGTACGCTATATGCTTTCTTTTGGTTCCACTTAATGGTTTTATCCACTATTTCAGTATTAGGATGAATTAATTATTAACCTTTTTTTACATTTTATATTGATTCATATCATCTCTTTTTTATTAATTTTTTCAGCAATATGGCAATTCGGTGATTCCTAATTAATTAAAAATTCTACATTAATCATACACTGCAAGTACACATGCATCGATCGGTGGAATTGAAGAGAAAAATTATTCTATTGTCTTTTTAAGAATAATTTCATACTAAAACATTACTCAAAAAGAACCGAAAGCTATATACTTTACTATTACTATGGTCAAAAATAATGTTCGGACGACGCGTAGGGACCTAGGCGTAGGGGAGAACTTTACGTGGAGTACACGTGGAGTTGAACTTTACGCCGATGGTACGAAAATAACTGGTGTCGACTCCTCAGATCATAATGAATGGGTTTTGATGAAAAAACTCCTTATTAATATTTAGGCCATTTATTTAGGTCATGTCAGAATTTATTTAAAATGAATATTCTATAAAATTCGATAACAACTGGAGTTTTATAAATAAATTTTGAGGACCTCAATGAATAGCCGAAACTTTCATAGCAGTTTTTCTATAAAATTTCGATTAGAAAATATTTTTTATGCTCTAAAGAGTCCAAGAAAATGTTCTATAATGTAATCATATATGTACTTATTTCATTTACACATTTGCTATATTTCTGGTTTTACAGATATATACTGATTATTCAGTGTACATCGAAAAGGATCAAATAAACATTAAACTATGTAACATGAAATTAATGGCCATACCATTGATAACAAAACCGAATTCTATTCGCTGAAGTATTAATGAAGTAATTGTAGGATTTTGTTTTCAACGTACTTTGTTTTAAGTCGATATATGTACAATAACACTGTTCCTGAAAATTAAATACAACACGAAAAAATTCGGTCTCTGCCAATTGGCTTTTAGGCATAGATGCTTTGGGAATTGACGTACTATACAATGCGTTTAAAATTTTTTCGAATTCTTTGATATGTATGTTTATTAGTGCAAACTGTTTAAATGACACAGGATTAAAATAATGCCTTCTTTCAATTATGTATGCTAACTTAAAATATATAAATTTTGTCAACGATCTATTCTACATTGAATAAGTTCCTTTGAATATTTACTTGCACCACTTTGACACCTAGTTACGGGGCATTGCCTACATCCGACACTCGCCAAAGGAATTCAGGTCACGAAAACTAGAGGATAAAAATCACACCAACCAATTTAGTCACCAATGTAAATAACTGATCAAGACGCACAAAACGGGTGAGTTTTGCTTCGCGACTGCATGAAAAGATCTGCCCCTATAGTTTTATTTTCAGCGAAACGCTCACGAATACGTACAGTTACATCAATATCCATACTTAGCATTCGCGGAATATTTTAAAAAGTGTTAACTGCTCTGATTGACGACCCGCTGCTCCCGTTATCTCCAGTTCTGTAGGTGCGATAATGGGATCTACTCTTTCCTTTTGTAGCTCCGCTGGCAATCATGTTTGGCGTACTTGTAACCATCATCTTCATCGTTGGGACTGTAGTGACCGGTCAGATTTCGCTGTGGAATAACGACAGCACCCTGGGGGATGTTAATTTTTCGGTGCGCCAGCCAAGGTGTAAGTTTGTGCAAACCCCCTTCTCAGATCTGATAAGGCGCAGCGCCGCATCCCTCGGGGTCTGTTTCATTTAAAAGTCGGACGAAATTTGATTGCTTTTTGTCTGTGCAGTTTTCCCATTTTTCAACGTGGTGCGTTTTCCGAACAATGCGTGCACCGGCTCCAATTCATCGGCCCGAAAAAGCAGCGGGACGTGTTTCACCAAGAAGCAGTGCGCCACTCAAGGCGGCACTTCCATTGGACCTTGTGCTAATGGATATGGAGTATGCTGTGTTGGTAAGTACCATGTGGCGAAAACCTCAAATTTTATAATAAACAGGATTTAGCTTATAATCATTCAAACGTTGACTTTTAACTGAAACGCGAATAATAAAGCAATCGGGGCACGCAAACATTTTTAAACAGTTTACGAAAAAGGTGTGAAAGTTCCAGATGTGGATGGATAATTTGCTACAATGAGAATGCAAGTTCCATACTGACCTATATGGAATTGCTTGCAAGTATTACATATGAACAACCCACGTGTTTTTTTTTTTTCCGCCAGTTTAAATCAGGGGGAGAGATTGCATAATTTTTGTATGAATTGTTGTTGTTAACGTGTTCTCCACGGGATTACATTATGTCCAAACAAATAATGGAGAAAGTTCATCAGATTTCTACCTGGAAAATCATGTAATGAAAATCACATGTCATTTTTAATAGAGATATGTTTAAAAATAGAAGAATATTAATTTTTTCAAAATTCTAATGTAAAATTTTTATGTTATCTTTCAGCCGAAAAATCGTGCGGATCCACCACAAAACTGAACAATACTTATTTCATCAACCCAGGATATCCTGCAGTGTTCAATGGTGGAGAGCGGTGCGTAATTTCCGTTCAGCGAAGCGATGCTGACATTTGCCAGGTTCTCTTCGCGTTTACTTCGCTTTGAACGTGATATACAATAATCTCCAAACATGCCAGGGTTTAATAAATTATAATATATTGCAGTTACGTGTGGATTTCCTCGACTTTCGTTTAGCTCAGCCAAATGCAACCGGTATATGTGATTTGGACTTTTTTAGAGTGACTGGTGGATCGACTGAGGTACCACGAATCTGCGGTGAAAATACCGAACAGCACGGTTCGTATTTACTTTTTAAGGTAATATTACTTTATGTAAGAAAATACTTGAAATAATCATTTTATTCTCACGTAACAACTTATTTTTAAATTTAAAAATTCCAAGACTATAAAAATGTTTTATAATTTCTGAAGAATCAAGAGATCCAGGCCGTGGTATATATATAGTTTTGATCTAATCAAGTTTGTTAGTATTTATATTATAATATTTCTTTTGTTAAAGTATTTTTTAATAATGTTTATTCTTCAGATTATTTTGGCTCATAAATCCAACCTATGTCAAAAAACAGGTCTTAAGCGAATAATTTGTTATCAAAACTCTTATTCCAATAAACAGGTGGAATTCGAAAAAATATAAAACATAAACCTAAACTGGCAATATACATTTTGAAACTTACTTGCGTCCCGGTGGCCTGTAAACGAGACCTAAACCGTACTTTACTATTGCGAGTCACTATATCACGAAAACCCAAAAATGCGATACGAAAAATGATAAATACGTTGTTCTGTAAACAACTCAAACAATTTTTTAAATGCGCTCAATAATTATTTGGAACTGATAAATAATTCTTAAATTGGCCGAAGGTTCAATCTCGTTCAATGAAGGGCGAGTAGGTTTATTACCAATAGTTTAATTAATCCACTCAATGGTGAGTTTAACCCACATTTAGTATTGTATATTGTCTTGGTATAAAGTCATTGTATTACGAAGCTGATAAGAACCGTCCCTTTGAACAAAGAACGATATTATCTCGTATTAACAATTTTGTGAATCTAATAAGGTACCTAAGTCACTTCCAGGTGCTACCTCTCTGTAGTCATTTTCACCTCTCGATTTTCTTCTTATGCACCTCTTATGCACTTCGAAGAATGGAAACCAAATCTATGACCCATACATTAATTGTGATTTTACGTTCATTACGGACACTCTTTCTAATTCAATACCGTTCAAAGTATGTGGATAAGTCTGCCTATAGACTATGTAACTTACAGCACCCCAGAAAGAGGGCGTTCAAAGTGTTCATGTACACAGTCACACAACATTACTTCCGTAAGTTTGTGTTAATATGCACACAGTCTATAGCGCGCAATCCTGTTACACTCGATAAAATCTTACACTTTTTAGTATCTAGGACCATATTGTTGTTGGCACACCACAATTGTAAAGGCATTTATAAGTCACTATGGATTGATTCCGCACCCTCATCTGAATAGCCGATCCTTTTAAAAAACTTACAATCATCTGCAAAGAAAAAAAATGGTGCATGTTTAAATACTGCGTTAATATCGTTAATCAAAATCAAGAACAGTAGTGGACCCAGGTGAGATCCTTGTGGATCTCACCTCGTGGCTATGTGAATAGCATAGCACTCCTATAACCATATATATATATATTGTAAAATTTTGTTATTATAATCTTAGGAACTCTATCGAAGGCTTTAGAAAAAGTCAGTGTAAATAATATCGACCTGTCCGCCTCTTTCCAGTACATTAGTATATATAGAAAAAAAGACTAGGAGATTAGATGTTGTTGATTTAGAATTAACAAATCCGTGTGCTGTTCTGCTATACCTTGGAGATTAGAAATTATGTATTTAATTTATCCACAACTATAAGCTCTAGAATAGTTATCGAATTAATACTTGAGATGGGTCTGTAGTTGGAGACATCAGTTTTATCACTGCTTTAATTTATGTGTCGGAGTTAAGTAGTTAAGTAGCTATAACCTCCAAGATTTTAGGGAAAGTCCTTGTAGACAGCGAATGATTAAACAGAAGTATCGGTGGAATATCGTCAGACCCTACTGCTACTTTACTCGAAGGAGTTGAGTTAATTTAAAACACTAGTATTTATATAACGTGTGGGATTTTAAAGTCCCAATAAGTTTGATTTTCTCTCTGTAAGAGACACTGAGTAGATTAGGTATCCTCCGAAACCTGCGCGTATGTAGGGGTGGCGGGAGTTGTATCGCTCGCAGTGGTTAATACCGCTCACCCATATTTCTCAAGATCCATTAAGAAAAAAATTGTTTTATATTTTTGTTATTAAAGAACTTTATATCAATATCTAATTTAAATAAAAAAATTTTAATTGTTTATTGCAAAAAGTTAATTTAAAAAATTGGAATTTTTTGTATAGTAATTGAAATAAGAATTGGCCTTTACAATATAAGGTTTTCTTTGTTAATTATAGTTTCCAATGGGAAAAAATATGAAAATGTAGGCTCGCGGTACTTTTACGTGTGAAATGGTACTTGGTATACTATTGAAATCAACTTTGATTAATAATTATTCATTATTTTTCAATACGGCTCGATTGTGGGTAACACCGCTCAGAAAGTGTTGGTATTATCGCTCGTGAAATTTCCCATGATTTAAAAATTTTACATACTTATTTTCTTTTTTCTTTTTGTTCATAATAGGAAATGCGTATATTAACTGTTGAATTTAATTTTTATTACATTTTTTGTTGCATATCAAGAAATGCACATCAATAAATGAACGTATGTGCATGTGTATGTATTCCGGGCTTGCTGTGTATCTTAGGGGGGGGGGGGGGGGGGAAACGTCGACTTCGAGTTTGATCAAAATTGATTTTTCCATCTCGATATAGTATGACAGATCTGCAGAGTGGTATTACGAACCAATGAACGGTATCAGAGACAGCCTAAGCGGTATTACCCACAAAGATAGGAAACCTCTTTGGATCGTTGATATTTGTTAAATTCTATAATTCATTATTTTTGGAGTCAATAAAAATTTAGATCTTTTTGCATATCACCGTTGGGGCTTTGAAGAATCGATTTCAACCCTTGAATAAATCTGAAATTATTTTTGTGTTCATAAAAAACGATACTTTCCTTAGGTGAGCGGTACACCCCCCGCCTCCCCTACCCTTGAAAATGATCCGCTACAATAAGGTGGACAATAATAATATTTCCATCTGCGCTGCACTTCCCATATCAAACTCCATCAAACTAGGAAGACCACCTTTTTCTAATTCAAAACGTATTAATATTAATACTGATGGGATTTTCTACCTTTATTACATATCTTTTATAAAGATATCTAGATACACTCTATAGCTTACATGCAGATCTAACAATTTGAAATTCTTCATAATCGGTGAGACAATTTGAGTGCCTGAAACGCTTTTGCTTTAACTTTATCAAGTTTCGCAGTTTACCATTGAACCAACAGGGAAATAGCCTTATTATCGTTGTTATGAAAAAGCTCTATCGATAACACAAGGTGCTATTTATCACAACAGGGTACAATAGGATCTATTCGCCGAATAAGTAACATCAACTTTCTTATGTTTGAGAAAACTAAATCTAATCTATTATTAAAGCAGCTTGTAATATAATTGTGTTGAAATAAATTTATAATACCATATGATTGCCCTAATAATAGACAAGCTACTACCATCATTGTTAATCGCTGTTCCAAATTCATCATTAGTCCACTGAACGTTTGGAACATTATGCAATGAACATAATTATATAGAGGGATTGCTTTGTACAATTTCCTCACGAATTTCACAGGGTTTAAAAGTCGATTTCATTTTGTATGGAGGAATATAAACCTCTTCAAATTTGGCATTCTTCATCCATATACTGAGACAAGCAATTGCGCTATAGGAGCACCTGACAGACTATCAGAGTGCTTTTCAGATGTTTTGAAATTGTTGTATAAGCATTCTCTGCCATATTTCTCCGCCAACACGCAAGAATCACTGGTTTCAAGACAACGATCGCTCGCCAGATGTTAAATTTAGCACAGTTCAGTCGTTATATTGAAGTCGACATTGAGCCAGTAGGTTTCAGTTAAAATTATTACATCAAAATTTTTACTGTTTATTGCTATATATTGCGTAATAAGTCTTTAGTTCTCAATCCTCTTACAGTCTGATACTAAATTGTCAACAATGGCTCTATTGGTCAGTTTACCTGCGGTTTTTTTTTTTTGAGCTCGAGATCACCAACTGCAACTATTTTAGGCATTCAATCATTTACATACTTTATGGTATACTATAAGCATCAGTAGATGAGTTTAAATCTACTGAAAGTTTATAGTGCAATTTCTTTGGCTAATTTATTGGTTGGCTAGTTTAGTAGGATAAATCTCTAGCAATCCTATTATTCTCTTTATGGCTGGAACATTTAGAATAATAAAGTTTTGGGCTCTACGTTTCCTATTACTGTATTCGTATATGCAATCTTTAATAACAGCTACTGAGTCGTTAGTGGTTTTTTAAGCTCATTTACGCGAGTTTTAATTTACGCATTCTTTTAACTTCATTTTTCACAGATATTAAAATTTCCAAAACTTTCGGCTGCGGTACGTAGCACGCAGCCAATCCATTTTTATCCTCACAGATAAATTTCAATCTCCTTCCTGTCTTTAAATCTTTAGAAATTTATATACGATATCGAAGTACCACACTTAAAAATATATTAAATATGAAAATTAGCCAAAGAAACCTTTAATAATTATTCTTATAGTTTTTTTTTTAATAATTTTTTTTTTTCTGATACACCATCACTAGTCCACGTTTACGCGCCGATTTCCGAGCTTACTTTTTTATAGGAATTCAAAACAAGTATTTAAAAATAAGCTCCGAAATCGACGAACAGGAAGACTTGAAGAGTATACTTATATTGTACTCATGCATCCTTTACAACTTGGTATTAACTCTATAATGATAAGGACGTAATAAGGACGTATATCATTATTTTTACTATAATAATTTCCCTGGTAAAAATGGAGCGTACGCGTACGCTTAAAACGTCCGAATTCACTCTTATAGTACGCTTAGATAACGCTTTACGCTTCTTGAAGCGTAACATATAAGCGTGAATTCGGACATATCCCTGGCAAAAATGGAAGCGTATACCGGTACGCTTAAAAGTGCAAATTCACGCTTCTTTTTGCATTTCAAGCGTACCCAAAGCGTACTATAAGCGTGAATTTGTACTTTTAAGCGTACCTGAGTCTAGTTTTAAGCGTACCGGTACGCTTCCATTTTTGCCAGGGTATGTTATACAATATAATAATATAATAATATTTACTAAATTAAATTTGAAGATTGTATATAATATACATCTCAGTAAGTTAGCATCTTGACAATTAACTGAAATATTTCAGGAGTACATAGATACATAGATATTGACAAAAACTGTTCGCTAAATAATATTACGTAGTCCCTTCGATCTTGATTATTATATATACGCGCCTCAATTTGCCAATATCTCCAAATTAATTGTATGCTAATATGTATATATATACGTAATGTTATTTTGCAATAATAAATGCTTATAGTACCACTTAATCAATAATTTAAAATTAAACAATTCAACGTAATTTTTACAATATCTTTTTTTAATACATCAAAATCTTATTTGCACCGATTTATATGTATGATAAAAAATTAATTTTACGTAAAAATATATCTAGATCTTTATTTATATTAAATATTTCTGAACTTAATCAATGATATGAAAGTGACATAATTTGAATGCTACTTTTAGTGTACGTAAGTTTTGATGGCAAGAATGCAATCACAATGACCATTGATACGTCTGCAGACTATACAACCAAACGACGTTGGAACCTTCGAATACAACAAATTGCATGTGATTCACCAACACGTGGTATGTATCATCCAATTACATAAATAATTATTTTTACTTTCACTTACAGTCATTTATGTTTTCGAATTGTTTTTAATTTTAAACGCAATTATATTTTTCATATGGACTCTAATCTTAGTGCATTTGATACGTATATGGATTACACGTTAAATGTATAAAATATGCCACACAAATTAAAACATTGATTAAAAATTTTTGAAATTGTTTAATAATACGATTTCGGGTTTACCCTGGCAAAAATGGAAGCGTACCTGTACGCTTAAAAGTGCAAATTCACGCTTATTTTTGCATTTTAAGCTACTCAAAGCGCTCTATAAGCGTGAATTTGTACTTTTAAGCGTACGGTACGCTTCCATTTTTACCAGGGTATGAACGGACGCACCTATAAAAATGCATTTCTTAATGGGGCAAAATCGCATGACATTTAGATATTATACATTTAAAATGCAGCATTGTTCTCGCAGTGCTGTACTTGTAATCGTATAATTATATTTTTTTTTATCATAAACAGATTTAAATTTAATTGTTAGAGTCCCTAGAATACGCCACTATATCTTCTATTAATACCTGTAAAATTGATTGTCTTTAATATGTGCAGAAATACTGGAATCTGACCTTATATGTTTACGTTGCATAAATATCATTAAGCAATTACACTAATTCACTTTAGCTTATCAGTTTCTAGTGGGTGTCTGCAGAATTATAATGGTCTATCAGGCACAATAATGAGTTTCAACTATGGTGATGTTAATAATCCAAGAACTACTGATATAAGTATGTAGCTCATATTATTTCTATTATATAGTACTTGATGTTTATATAATTATGAATTCACATTTATTAAACACCCACAGTATAATTATATTCTACGAGGATAACTTTAATAATCTTAGTTGGAAACTCTTTGTAAATACTATAAAAAAAAATATTAGATTTAAATAAGTATATAATTTTTGAATATATATCAAGAAAAATGAGATGTCTTATTTACTTTGTATTTAACTTCTTAATATTATTAAAAAATTATTTTCAGCCGTTGGAGGTGTGACTTCCAGAACTTCAACTCGTGAAATAGCGAATCTTAATTATGGTGCCTGCATCCGCACAGCTGCTGGTTACTGTAGCATTAGATGGTCAAAGACTGGAACTAATACATTCTCCATAACGGATGACTCTGGTACGCTTAGTTTATAAATCCTCAATTTTGTAACCTTGCACAACACTCTCGAAAAATAATTAAAAACTAGGGGCTTCGCCTCTGCTAACTATAACTATATATATACACTTCGCGACTGCGGCCTTTGGCCGCAGCTGTTCATCACATCATTCGTTACACGTATGCAAATTAAAGTTAAATTAAAATCTAATTAAAGTTTGATCTGCAATATAATAAAAGTTGCAAAATGTAACTGAATCATGTTTGATATCAACGTGCATTAATTACTATTCCAACATCATCTACAATCATTATCACATATATGATCCTTCATCATTCGACAAATGTTCGTGAGTTAGATCTCGGTTCCCCACTCTACTACTCGATGGATATATTCCAAAAACTAATCAATTCTAAGTTAGGTCAGGGCATATCCAAAAACAAGTTGTGAAAGCATTTCTGTTTGATTTATTCATGAGCGCAACGCATACGTCAGAACAAGATTACGAATTTTTCAATTTTTTTGTAGACCATCAGGGATATCTCAACTTGTAAACGGTCAATTAAAAAAAAATTGTATTGTACATGCGGTATCCTTTTCCGCGAACTTTGAATGCTTGTCCAATTTTTTCGGTACTAAAGTGAGAGGGATATGCAAGTTTTCCTAAATTCTAAATTTTGTTTTTGGACCTTTCCCCCACCATTTTTGCATGGATATATCCCAAAACCTAATCAGTTCTAAGTTGGTCCAAAATACAACTGTTCACCGAACGGATTTTTGATATCTATTTTCGTTTGGTCGCTATGCCGCGTAGTAAACGTACGTACGTGAAAAATCATGGACAATTTTTTATTGCATTTTTGGACCCATCAGTATGGTCTGAAACGTCGACATTTCATGAAAAAAGTGGGTGTCATTTTTTTTTAGGGTAGTAAACTGTTCTCAGAGAAATTCCATCCTGTAAATTTTTCGTACACTGACAGAAAATGCTCTTGATATGATAGTGTTTAATTTGAAAAATTAATTGCATTCTGATTAAAACTAATCTTTAGATCTGTTCCTGATAGAAGTAGAATAATTCAAACATTATATTACTTTGTAATACGTAATAGTATAATATAATTTTTAACATTTCAGATTATTTTTTATTACGACTGTATTTTCATATTTGATTTGTTTTTTCTAGATACAACTACAGATGCTTTTTCCGGCATGGATTGTACAAGTGACTTTGTCACAATACAAGATCCATCTTATTTGAACAACACTGCCATTAATGAAGAACGGTTCTGTGGAACTGATTTTCTTGACAAAACAAGTAAAATATTATTCAGTTTAGATATTTTATAGATTTTAAATTTATTTTGAATTAACTTTATTATAATTATATTAAACCAAATGGCATATAATTTTCTGCTCTACACTTATTGATTAGACATTGTTCATTAAAATTTATTGACGATAGTGTTAATTCAAAAACGTCAGTTTACTTCTAATATTAAATAAGATGTATTTAATAACAAAATTATTTTCAATAGGTAGCCTCAAGCCTTTTGTACTTTATGTTCACACTGATGGAGATGAAATTGGTGACACGAATAATCAAGGGTTCTCTTTAACTTATAAGCAAATGATCTGTGCGATATAATTTAGAAAGTTTTTAAATTGTATTTATTGCTTATGTTGAATAAATAATTAATGATAAATGTACAAAGTTTTATAATAATAGTGATCTAATTACTCAGTGCTACACTACCAGCATGTGAATCAACTCTCTCTTTAACGGCAAAATACCATGGTTTAATGTTCGTATTTGCAAATAAATCTTTAAATGCATCGCATCCTTCGATTGATTTAAGAACAGCATATACAGCTAGATCCGAAAGATCTGGATTTTGTCCACCCATAAAAGTTCCTCCTCGTGCTTTAACACCTCCGAGCCAGTAATTGACTTCATCATACAACGATTCACGAGCGTCTTCTTTTATATGATGCTTTTTCTTAAGTCGCTTACCAATTAGCCACATTGCTAATGCTCCAACATTGATTACCATTGTTCGCTTCCACCATGGAAAGTATTCTTCCCAATTTCCAACCTGGAATGTATTTAAAAATAGCCTTTTAATATGATTTTAACATTTCTTTAAAATAATGAAACATAAGAAAATAAATAATTTTGTTTCATTCAATCGTTTAAAGAATTGATCACATCGACATTTTATTAACATAATGATTAAAAGCTTAATAATTTAAATTCTTACTTTACTGAAAGAATTAAATGTTTGGTATGACTCGCTTAATGTTCTATAAACATTTGGTGATAAGGTATGAACAAGTACATCATCTGCCCACTTTCTCCATTTTCGTTCTTCCCTGTTTTCAAATAAAATAATTATATTCCAACATTAATTATTATAAATCATTATTTTCATGAATAATTAAGAATCCTTACACAATGTCATCCATGCTTTTATCCTTTGGCACGGAATTCTGATACATGATGAAATACTTATTCACTACGTCATGTTTGAATTTTCCATCTTCATCATGCAATGCGATAATGGGATAATATTTTGAAACTTCATCAAGCTTTTGAGAATTATCATGAAGATATGATACCAAAGAAGATACGATCATAGAACTGTCATTTAATGGCTGATATCCATCTGGTGTTTTTGCAAGAAGAATTGGAACTTTTTTGTAAGTTGACCAACCAATTTCTGTTCTTAATACTGGATCAACTTCAACGACATCATACGATAAGCCAAAGTAATCTAATAATACTCTTACCTGTAAAAATTTATAATTTTCAGTAAATAAAATATTAATAAAATATTCGGCATTTATCATCACAAGATGAATCATTTATCATACATCAATAGTTTACCTTACAACAGAATGGACATGACTGATACTGGAACAGCGTTAGTTTTAATCCTGTATTGTCAACAGGAGAGACAATCTAAAATAAAAATAATTTATGATTAATAATGCTTATTCAAAAAAAATTCTCATCAATATTAATAGGCATCATTTTAAAGCATATATTTTTTATTTTTGTAATATGTCGTAAAATTATATAAATATGTATTAGTAACAGTTCAGTCTAAAATATGTGATATAACAAAAAATGCATATAACTCCGAATTCATATAATCGTAGATGAACTTTAAAAAAATATAAATACACGTATAATTTGAAACATTAATTGTATTTTAAATAATTTTTAATAGAAAGGTAAATTTTGCCATTATTTTAAGTCTTTGGGTATAGTGTATTTATTCTTTACCCTATACATTAAATATCACTTTTAATGGCAATGTAAATTCTATTTCTATTATAAATATAAACTAAAAATTGCAAGTACTATTTGACAATGCGTTACATTTATCTCTACAGAACTCTTATTCATTGTGAATGTAGGCATACCCTTCTTGAAGGTTTAAAATCAGGTCTAAACTTCATAAGTGGAATTTCTTGCTGTGTGCCCTCCAATGCCAAATTTTGCCTGGCATTTTTTATGGTTTTAAAAGCATAACCTGTACCCAACAAAACACCGATACCGGCACCGATAAAGCCGAATTTAAAAATAGATTTCGGCCTTGGCTGCTCGATGACGGTGCACATGAACCTCGTCTTCGTCGTAACATGTCCTAAAAACAGATTTTTTCCACAACACTCGTACCTTCCAAGTGCTCGAAATCGGCAGATTACCGCCATCCTTGACGGTCACACGCGTGATATTTTTCTATTTTTGTATGTAATTTTTCTCGATGAGAGATTTCTAACTCTTATACACATATACGCACAGTATGTACATATACACTAAATCATATTATGTGTATGTTATGTCCTATATGAACCGTGGACCTGGACCCGGTCCCGACGGCCCCGACTGATCTGCTATAATCAGCTATGCATGTACTATGTATATACAGTACTATGTATTGTATACTACTAATCTCTGCTGTGATCCATCAACCAACCCAACCAACTGAATCCAAGGAATCCAACTGCCATTGACATTGACCGCAAGTCCACCATAAACCATGTTTCATATATAGTAGCCTCAAAATTTATTTACGTGCATGCGTGCATGGGTACTGAACATATACATATATGTATATATATATGAAAGTATTGTATACACGGGGGTGTCACTCCCTATGCTCGCTGTGTAAAAATTATGACCCGCTAACTGTCCCGCTTACGCCTTGTTTCGCCGCAAGAACGGAGGGCGCTAATA
>JAPYZR010004701.1:0-11848 GCA_030522945.1 Trichopria nigra | reverse complement strand
ACGTCACAATCACTGTTATGCAACTGTGCCAATTTTGAGGCGACATTTTAATGTAACTGTTACATAATTGTGACATAACTTCTGTGATTGTTTGCTGGGCACCACCATTGGAATTCCACGTTAGGAGATACCCGTTTACGCGATATACTGAACATGCCAACTGAATCAAGCTAAGACCACCCCTGATACACCGTAAGGATCTTTAGAAAAACCATTTTGCAACAATTGTACTTGCAATCTTCATAAATCATTTACGTGCTGACCATGCATGAAAGACAGTATATTAAAACAGGCAAGATATATACTTTGTCCTTCAGGGCGTAAACGGCCAAAGTAACGTGATATTCTTTAAAACTGGTTGGATTGATATAAATTACAATTTAAAGTCTTTCCGCTCTATTCGAGTCGCGTACGAGATACTTTTCAAGGCACGCGATACTCGGGTTCCAATTTCTCTCTTGAAATTAGTTCGTATAATGTATCGTTATTTCTCTACATTACCAACTTTGAACGAAGATTTATAGAAGGGAGTACATTCAACCGTTAAAGATGTGTTACTTTGTCAGCTTCCTCAGCTCTGAAGGACGACTTTTACACAGAAAAACTTTTTCGTTCAACACAGCGCCGATCAAGCCATTGTGTACGTGATTGGATGTTCGGAGACGATACATTTGATTTCGGACTTTTTACGATGGATGACTTATTCTTAATAAATGCATGGACGAACGATGAAAGGAGTGGAAACTACATCGTTTATTCGGACGTAAATATATGTTCCGCGGCAAATGTTTTCCCACTTCAGTCGGTTTAGGATCTGTACATGTAACAAATGGGTTGGTAAGTGTAGGTGAATCATGAAACTACTCGCGGCGTAGACGTCTTCTCAAATTAACATCAATCTGACTAAGTTTAACACAAGTTGACCAACTTTAACACAACTTGACCAATTTTAACATGAGTTTCAACTTTGGCATGCATTACCAATACTGGGTACTGTACATCGACTATTTTAAATTTGTACATATGCGTCGATGGATTTCGATTACATATGGTTGCTGCTATTTTACTTCAATGTTTACATTTCAAAAGTATACATATTGACAAGAATTTACATCTGAAATAACATTATATTGATGTTTCCATTAACAATATTGATGAAAAAAAAAACCATAGATATTTTTAGACATATAAATGTATTTTGTATGTGCATTCCGGGTGATGACGTCACAGGTATTTAGCGATCATGCTTATTTGCAACAGATCTAACTTTATTAATTAAATTTAAAATTTATTAATTTATTATTTAACTTTTATTAATATACATTTTTTTTATATTCCATTTCATAGGCTCGTTTACTATATCTGATAATTTTACGTATACTTCCGGATAAAAGGGGATCAGATATAATTAATATATGAATTCTATATGACGAAATCTGGAACATATATGATCGAGATGTAATCATATATGATTCAGATATTAATTATATCTCATCCATTTTTTCCCGGGCTCTTGTCCCAAGATTTGCTTTGATAGAAGCGTCGACAAATGAATAAAAAGTAAATAATATCAAAAGAGAAATAATTAATGACTTAGTATTTGAGTACATATAATGAGCAAATTCATAAAGCTGCAATAAGACAGCATTTTCGTGCATCATGTTCGTCGTTAAAAATTACCGAATTAAATCTCCGAAATTGCCCTTGATCAGAGAATATCTTGAGCACACGTGAGAGATATACACGTATATTTAATGAGGCAATTATAGGATGCTTTCCATTATTCACTCCAGACCAGTGATCGCGTGTCTCACCTCATCATTATTTATACCTGGCTAAGCATTCCTGATCAACCCATCCAGACTGTTTCGTTAATTTCGTTCTTCATCGAACGGAATGACAATAAAAGAAATCACCGGAATATGAATGGCCGATTGATCGGGAAGTCTTTTGCCATCCACAAAAAATGGAGATGCTACACCGATTAGGAATGAAAAGGAAACGCATCCGTATTATTATTATTATTGTTAAGTCGTTAATGACAAATGTTTAAGTTTCTCTTCTTACATTGAACAAATGTAATTAAACAATAAGCAGACAGAAATATACACATGTACAGGCTGTTATTGTAAGTCTACCGCTACGGACAACGACGACAGACAGCACAATTCGAATTTGATGATGGTCAAACGGGTCGCAATGAAGATCACAATGATCTGCTGGATCTTCATCAATATCATTGAAAGCTTAATGAATTTCGCGATTGCAGCGAAATTGTTTTACCACCAGGTAACTGCGTCAATATGCACTAGAAGCTCTAAACGAGGCTTATTTACAATTAGCATGATTGACACGTGAGATGTACAATTTATGGATGTCGAATGACGTTCGTTTCACGATATCCAAGAAAGCTGTTTTTCATCCAATAATGCTGGAGTAGAAAGGCATTTTTTCCGTAAGTTTATGTTCACCGTATATAGGTTGCAACTCTATTACGTACTATTATGTTATTCGTCTCAGAAAAGTCCAAAGTTATGATTCCCGTGACCGTCAATCGTTTATAACAAAGAAATGATATTTGCTCGGCAATTGACGAATAACATTTTTTCCAGTATCAGCGAAAATATGATGATCTATGGTACATAAATTCCGAGTAGACAATTATTTGTACTAATTTTTACATCGAATCTTGAGGATTTTTAGATTGACGTTTTGTTTAACATACTTTAACGTAAGTTTGGAATCATTTAAATCGAATATTTTCTTCATACTATGACAACGAGCATTGTTAGTATTGTGGGCGCGAAACGTCACTTTGCGCCCTAGATGTAAAAAGTATTATTTCGGGACGAGTCTCGTTTCCCGTTATTGTTGTAGAAATCAAATAAATTTTTCAAAGTGACATTTCACTCCAAGAAATGTAGAAGGTAAACGGAAAAATAAAACCTACACTAAAATGTCTACTCGGCTCGTGTACCGTAGATGATTATCACTGTAATACCTGGCTACACACGTACGTTGCGCAGCTTCTTAGCAGCTCGTGAACCTCGTGCGCTTTTATGGTGACGGTACGTTACAGGTAAAGGTGCATGCGAATGAATTTTGAATCTTTACTTGCGCGTAACGTGTATTCGAGACGATTTTATAAAATGAATGAGATGGATTTTCATTTTCATTTCTACTGAGAATGAAACAACATTGCTCTCTACTCCTGCAATTTATCGATCTAGTAGAAAAGAGCAGACATGTGAATACCAATATTGTCCTCCATGTCGCTCATGAGCGAATCCTCGGTGTCAGTGAGGTCCTCGAAAGGGAAAGTGCAGCTCGGTGATGCCAACCCTAGCAAAAGAATATTTTTGAAAATATGTCGCTTCCTTGCTCGTCGTCTGCCATTGTCTCCGAACGAATTGCGGTCGCGTACGTTTCTCCCGTAATGATAGACACTTATTGTACATATAATAGATTCATTGAACATTAACGTTTAGAATGAAAAAGAATTTAGGAAAAACTAAAAACTTACAGTTTTCATTTAAATTATAGTCAAAATTGTAAAATTTTGTTAAATTATACAAAAAAAATAACCATTTTATAGCATAATAACAGTACATTTCGTTACGAGTGCGGGAAGTGCAATTTCCCATATATTATACTACTATAAGTAAAATACATTTCGTTATATTTGAAATCAATCGAAATGAAATTCGTTAAAAACAAAAAACAAATCGAGTCAATTTAGTTATCTGTAACGAGATATTGCGACAACCAAGTGTAAGCTTTGTTTTCGGGACACGTAAGAACGCCGTCTGAATAATGGACGTACAAAATGTAAGAGATATCGAACCCTGCACCAAAACTTTCTCCGCCTATCTTGCATGCATGGAATTTCAGGATACACCCGACACTTAAATCAGATATATACGTAATTCATGTAACGGAATTCACCAGTCGATCGTAAACCTACGTTCAATTGTTAAAAAAACATTTGCGCTGCAAATACATACACCGAACACACACGTGACACAGGAAACACGAAGATTAATTATTAAGTTATTCCAAAAATACGTGAAATTGGTGTTATAATTAAAATCATTTAAGTGACCGGTAAAAGTTAATAAATAAAAAATAAAAAGAAAACAAATAACAACTGAAACATTTAAGTCAAATATGCCACATCAAAATACAGATATAGGAGAATATATCCAAAATATCAATGAAGAAAAACAAAAAACAACAAATAAATCATTCAATATTCAATATCGATCAATAAAAGGCGATCTGAATGGAACGACGCCTATAGTTCATCCATTGCTTAGTCACGTGGAAGTAAATAAATTTTTGATAAATAACAAGCGAAGGGAATAAAGTGATGGATGAAAAGAACAAGCAGGCAAGCAGCAGCATTTAGAAATATCATTGTGTCAAGGATAGCGAGGTGTAACATAAGGTTCCTCTGGTGTACATAAATGTGTGTGTATAATATATATGTGTCTGTGTGTATAAATGGGCTGGGTGTTGTTGTAGCGACAAAACTGTTCCGTAGGGAAGTGAGGAATTTTAGGTCAGGCTTACCCTCGTTGTCGGCCTTCAAGTAGATCTGCCCCTTTGGGCTCAAACACTGCCGATACTCGGTCGTGTAACAGGCTGTATTGAGTCAAATGAAATTGTAATTTATCATGATTTGTATTTTAGACAAGTGAAATAATGGTTTGCAGGCCCCCAGTAGAAATGAAGATGGCGCCTGCGCAATGCCGAACTGATACACTACGTATATAAATAGCGCCCAACAATTTTTCGGCGCTACCTATAGGCGCCAGCCTGGCCTTTATACAGAGCGCACCTGCATTTATACTGGGCCCTCGATCAAATACGAAAAATACGAGTGAATTTATGTAATATATATAGTTCCTATTTCATAGTTTCAATAATGTTACACGTTAAAAAAGAATAAAAAAACAAAAGAAGAATGTGTGAAATGCAGGGTACTCGGAAAGTCAGCCATTTGCAACTAAAATCAAAACGTTGGTATAGCAAACTAAACATCGGAGTATGAAGGGACATCACAGAAGTGAAATAATGAGCTCCATTTAATATTTGAATTAATTGTATAATATTAGATGTAATAACGAATGTATAGAAAATGCAATACGAATGCGGCACTCGCGCGATACTTCTCTTATTGTATATATGTATATGAATGTATAAACGGTTAATGTGTGTGTGTCTGACAAACGTTGTACGGTATAAACGACGTGTGTACGTTCTAGGCGACAAAGTTTCAAGTAGGTTAGATTAGTTGGGTGGTAAATGAAATAGAGCGACGCGAAGGTCGCTATACGTAAATTGAGATCTTTCAATGTTCGCGCATTAATTCGTAATTTACCATTTATTATCATGAATTGTGAACTATAACAGAAACTGAACGCCATTTCCATTTTGATATTCCGCGCGCGATATTCCATTATGATAACTATACTTTCAAATGTCGTATATTTCGTTTGGACTCTTTCGAAATCATTAATTTTCCGTGTCAAAATCTTCGTGTATGAAAAATTAAACAAATAAAACTGAAAAAGAAATCGAAAAAAAATGTTTCGCATGAAAAATTCAGTATTGACGCTCCGAACAAAAAAACAATAAAAAATAAAAAATAAAATTGCTCCGACAAAAAACAACAAAAGTTCACTGAAGGTGAGCATCCGATATAGCGGATATCGATAACTGAAAAGGATGAGCAATGCTATTCGAGGCAGAAAAACAAATCCCAATAAAAGCCGCATTGCATTCTGCACGTCGAACACTCAGAATTTCGAATATGTCAGCCAATCATCGGCGGAGTAATCTGCCGAGCGTTGTATATTAAACGCAATAGGAGGGACGAAAACCGCGAAGGAATATTGAAAACTGCAATTAATGGCTGATGGCATTTTTCCCATATGTAACATTGTTCCATTTTCGATCGTTACGCTCTCAATCGAATTGGGAAATGAAATTGCGGCGGTTTAAAGAAAGTCGATTAATTTCTTATATCTGCAACACAACTTCTTATAAAGCAAGAAAAAAAACATCTTTATGACTGAAATCGAGGGTATTTGAAACGCGCAGGCGGAAGATATATATTACGTTTAACTCATTAACGATGAAGAATTGCGATTTTTTTATTCATCTTCCAGCCTCAATATTACAATAATTAATGCGTGAGAATTTTTAATGGAAAACCACATTCCCTACATTTGACAATGTCACGTCAAAAAACATGAAAATTGTAAGAAAAAAGATTTTTTGATGATTTTCTCACATTGATATTACGAGAAAACTCCACACTTTTTTCAACCATCAGTTTTTCGACATTCAAAATGGCGAATCCAATATGGCGGTTAGAATTTTGAAAAAAAATGTCCCGAACTCGATGAAAATGTCCGTGAATAAGTGTTGGGGATACCTAAATTGGAATATTTGTCGATTGTCCTATGACCTTTATCCAATGACCTTTGTCTATTGTTTCGCGGGGGGGGGGGGGGGGATTATTTATAGTAAGGTTGGAGCACAAAAATCGAAATTTTAAGATATATATATATATATATATAAACATTCTATTATTAGTCTAGACACCATATTGAAATCGAAATCATGGGTATTGAAATAAGAGCAAGAGATTCGCATTCGGCAACTCCACAGACATAATAATGTCGGATTTCACCAAAATATTCTCTTGTTTTCCGAATCTTGATCCGCCATATTAGATGCCATTTCGACAAGTATCTAGGTACTTACAATTTCATCGAGTTCTGAACCATTTTCAAAATTTTACCCGGTATATTGACATCGACACTTTGAATTTCGAAAATTTGCTAGGAATCTGAGTGAAACCTCCACAGAGATATAATTTTTTTAAATACGTTCAAGTGAAAGACATCCATGTTTAAACTGACAATGACTTTTATGATGAGAAGAATTTTTTACACCGCTGGTTGAAGAAAGCGTAAATTTTTCTTGGATTGTCAATGCGAAACAAAATGTTGAAAAAAAAATTATTTTTTAAAGTGTTCATGTTTTTTTTTTATATGTATAAACAATAAAGCATTTGTTTATATCGATTGCCTTGAAAACGCTCGAGTCGATATTAAAATAAAAAAGTTAACATAAAATTGAATAAAACGAAGTGAACCGCGGCAAGTCACTTTTCTAACTTTCTCCAACCTCCTGACGATTAGTAGATCGAGTCAACGTATGGTCGTCCCGATATCAGCAAGAAAATCTATTTTTGAAAAAGGATCAATCCGCGAGTTTGAACACTCTTGACGTATTTGAAAGAATGATTATGCAATCGTGTCATGGCAGTGAAACTCGATTGCGCAAGTTGCAGTCGATTATCAATGCAAATCTGACTTTGAAGCTCGGGTCTTTTGAAGTCACGCCGATTGACATGGAAAGCAGAATGCCTTAGTACCTCATCGCAAGTCATTCGACATTCTGGATGACTTGCTCCAATTTATGGGAGTAGTGCTGTAACAAGAAATGAAAGACCTTAAACCCGCCGCTATTTCAAGTATTCGATCATTTGCGCCTCTTTTATCGTGCTCGATATATAACTTGTGCGTGGATTTTGATCTCCCGCGTGATGCTGTTCAGCGTGTAAATCCGAGTTTATTTTTTTTTATTCCCGTACTCCCGCATTCGACAATTCTTTGTGCTCGCATGCTCTCATCCTTAATAATTCTCCGGGGGACATTTGTTAATCCCCCGTTATGAACTCTCGCGCCTCCCCTAGACGGCGGCGGCGGGGATGAATGGGGCGATCTCGGCTCCGTCGACTGGAAATTTTGGATGTTTCTGCCGTTTTAATGAAAACCCAGAAAAGTTACGTTCGGCGTACTAGTGAAATATACTTTCGACTGGAAGAATTAAAAGAACTCGTCGCCCATCCGTAATGGAACTCGAACTTTGAAGTGTTTGCCATTATGTAAATTGAAGATGAGAAATGTGACCAGTTATGCACGAAAGCGTAAAGGACTTTATACCCAAGTCGAAACTCGCTACTGCGACGTAGGAAATCCAGTTAGGTAATATGATTCGAAATAGGCGATGCATGAACGAACACGACTGAACTCGTTTTAGCTAATGCCGCCTTCTCAATTTATATACATATATATATATATAACTTAATTTATATATGTATATATGTATAAAGATGAAATAGAGATAAGATAGATAGCTGGATAGATAGACATATAGATAGATAGATAGAGAAAATGAGATAGCACGAATCACACTAATACAGACACGCGCACACACTGTCGTATAATCAGAGCACTATCGCGTTTATATGTAAGCCTATGGAGATAAAATGTAATTCCATGTAAAATAGAGATGGCGAGTTCAACGAGTTCCGTGCCCTGAAGCGGCGCAACGTTAGCTCTTTGGCGCATTACGACCTTGTGTACACTCTCGAGTCCTTTGGATTTCTCGTCGTATCTGGAGAGATAACTCTTGATCAATATACGAGAACCCGAGCCTCCGTTAAGGGATACGAGATAAGACGAACAATTGTCATCGATTATACAGAAGTGATTCTTACATTGATCGCTATCCAAAAAAAATTGTAATATAATGAACGACCATTGGTCGGCAGCAAAATTTATTCAAGTCTCGATGCTGGTGTTCGTTTAAACACCTGAATAAGATTTATCGTTATTATCTGCATTCGAATAAATAACAAACGCTCCGGTTAATGGAAAATCACAATAAAAAAAAGAGCAGGGCCTTGAATCTTTTGTAAGGCCTCCTTCGCTCCGCGGAAGAAAATAAATTTCAAAGGACGTCGAGAGTAGAAGAAGGTACGTACTGTTAAAACGTGCTATAGGGGTTGTATTTTACAATCCCGGCACACTGTAACGTTAATGCGCCCGCCGGCGCACAGAAGGGTCTGGAACAGAGGGTCTGATCCTATACTGTCTGCAGCAAGAGCTAACGTCGCGCTTGTTTTTTTTTTTTTACTTCGCTATATACCGAAGACAGAGAAAAGAGATGTTAACTATATGGAGGTGGTACGTAAGTGTAGGGGGCGTTAGAGTCAGCGAGGCTTTATTACGTACCGACACCGTTGGCCTGGGACGACGGAAGTTGCACCGCCACGCCAAATCCACGCAGCTTTACAGGGGCGGAATTTTCCATGCCGGCTAGGAGGGCGCACTGCGGCTTCAAGTCCCGATGAATTATGTCGTTCTCGTGACAGTAACGCAGGGCTTCGAAGATCTGTCGCATGTAGTGACTGAAATTGTAAAGTGATATGCCTTAATTGCCGGCTGCGATATATACCATTTTACGTTAATCTCAATTACAAAAATAAGTATCAAGTTGTAAATGTTAACCCAATCCAGGAAATTATTGCTGGCAATTGAATTTTCAATTCGAGTAGGTACACGTGTCATTCGAATAAAAATAAAAAAATAAGAAAATAAATAAAAAAATATCGGGATAAATAAATAAAAAGTCAATATGAAATAATAATAATAATAATAATAAAAGAAAATATAACCCAGCAATCACAATCTTGACAATTATGTAACAACTACGTAACAATTACGTAACAGTTACGTAAGAAGTATGGAAATGTTACGTAACAGTTGCTTTCAATGTTTACAGGAAATACATTTACGAAATCTGATTTACTTAAATGTTACATTGCAACACGCATACCTAAAAGTTTTTTTTTTTTGTTTTTGTTTGAATTTTGCATCTTTTCCCTGATATTTTCATTGAATTGTAAGCTGTTACAAACGTGGTTCACCGGTCATTTGCTTCTACTCTATTGCTTTTACAGGCTTTTGAAAGCACGTAAAACTATAAGATAAACTGAAAAAGCTTTCATTTTATTTTAAAATAGAAAAAAATGAAGAAGAATACTGAAAACATTGAACAAGTTTGTTTAAATTTGCATTTTTACTCTAATACGAGTTTAAAAAATTCACTCTATGGCTCAGTAGTTTTCGAAATTTAAAGAAGAAAATGCTCTTTCAGATTTTTTTAGAACGAAAATACTTGCAATTTTTAATTAATTCATTAAAACGCAGCATTCATGCATTTTTTTTCAAATTTAAACTTAATACGTTTAAAAATATTTTAAAACTTCTTTTATTCTCTTGAAAAACAAAATTCACGTTATTTTACCATTCCAAGCCGGGACTTCTAGCGCGCGGCATAATAAAGAATAAACTTCTACTACTATACTGGAAATGAAAGAACAGTTATGTATGAATTTAAGAAAACGTGAAATAATCAGTAAAATCATTTCACTCGCGATATTATCAAACCTGAATATATATATACTGTTAATTTCTTTTAAAATCAAATATACGATTTTCCGCGAATGACCAGTGGACAAATTCATATACTGTGGCATTTTTAAGCTATATTAAATCTTTTCAGGATAACGGTGGTGACTCGCCGAATAAAACTTTTCTCATCTTATCCTTTGTAGGAATATGAACATACTTTTACACTTCACAAGAAAAGCAGAATATATATGCCTTAATCTAGTATTACGTTCTAGAAAAAAATCCACTTGAAATGTGATCTTCCTTCTTTCAAAAGTATTCGTATAATTAAAATGAAAAAAAAAAAAAAAAAAAACATTTTTTAAATAAACATTTTATCGCAATTTTTTGAACTGTTTTAATGTTTATTGAAGATAATTCTATAAACATAATTATAATCGTCTGTATTCTGGCAATACCATATTGATAATTGATATATGCCAAGAATATATAAAAGACACGTCCATTGTTTTTTTGTATTCTTCAAGAACTATAATTAATGTTCGATGGTCATTCGAACTGCGAATCCAAACATCTGCAGTAGTAGCGCATCCGATTCGGGAAACTGAACACGTTCTGGCGTAACGTACAAGTTAATTGGGCGGCTCTATGTACATTTCTATATCAGACACCATAGCCCTAACATCACGGGCAACAAAATGAAATTCGAATCGCCCGAAACGTGACTCAATGCGATAACGAGATATATACTCTGTGATAAACAGTATGAACTTACCAAGCGACAGCCTCGCTGTAAACGAACCCAGCACTGGCTCGCCTCACGACCTCGAAACACAAATCTGACCCGTCCATACTGAAAGTAACAAGTTAATTACTCGACACGGGCATAAACATGATTGATTAAAAGGCCACCTCGATGCGCCGATTGAAACAAATACAAGATGCAGTTTACTCGGTCGATAAAAATTAATAATCAAAATCTCGGTAATTCTGAACTCTCAAAGAGTTCATACTGCATTAACGAGACGGAAAAGAGAAGTGTTTAAGCGACAAACTCATACGTCAATTTTCATTGACGAAATGATACTTACTACTCGAAGACCATGTACAGCATTCCTTCGGAGCTGTACGTTTCGAGCAATTCCACAATGTGCGGATGTTTCAGCATGTGACATATCGTCGCCTCTCGTTTCAAATCTGCAACATGATGAAATAAATTTTCAGGACAATTCACTCACGTTGTTACAGTAGTATAGGCGTTCTTTACTCTACCAGCTGCTATGATAATAATATATATATATATATATTAACGCGTGTGTTAGAAAAGTATTTTATGAGGACTATATATATATATATATATATATATAATTTTATCTTTGGTACATTTTGGGGACTGTCCAGAAAAACGTTGCGTTTTTCCCCTCTACTATCTTCGCCCCCGAAGGGGGCGCGTGGGAGGGAGGGTGCGTGGAGGGGGGGCTGCGCCCCCCCGGACCCCCCCGCTTAAAACTAGCCTAACCTAACTGTCACAACATGCCTAAAACTCGGTTTTTTATTCCGCATCGTGTAAC